>CABHPQ010000830.1:61463-89636 GCA_902168405.1 Peromyscus aztecus | reverse complement strand
GTGTTTACTTGGTTGGGTCTGAGTGGCTGTGGGACTGGCAGGTGAAAGAGATTTATCCTAACCATGGACCAGGCAGGAAAACTCAAGCAACAACATCCTGTAACAGGTAGGGACTGAGGGATGCTGGGAAAACCTGGGGGCCAGGTTTGATTTGATGTGTTAAATGGGCAGCTCAGTTAGCTGTTTGTCCTGGGTTTGAGACCTAACAAAAACATCTCTGTTGAAAGATAGTTCATTATTTATCTCAAGTGTTAATTCAAAAGCAGGTTAAAAGGACAATTTT
Organism: Peromyscus aztecus; assembly: GCA_902168405.1. Lineage (NCBI taxonomy): Eukaryota > Metazoa > Chordata > Mammalia > Rodentia > Cricetidae > Peromyscus > Peromyscus aztecus. The sequence goes on along the minus strand of CABHPQ010000830.1, from coordinate 89,353 downwards.
AGCAAGAGTAGAAATGCCTTGGTACATTACCAGAATCTCAGGAAGCCCCTGCGGATTGCCAGAAAGACTAGACTGCATGCCATTTTAATCCCTTTATGCCTTTATACTCTGGATTCCCAAATCAAATTGCTAATAGCGTCAAATGTGTATCATCAGTGGGAACTCACCCAGGCTATTGATAACTCACCCAATGACTACTCTTTTGTTAGAAAAAATGTACACTGTAGACAATCCTTACATGCTAGTGTCCTTAGTGTTCCTAAGTCCAAAGACTTTGTGTTATATACCTTCAGTACTGAGGGGGTAAGAAAAGTTGAGCATTAAGATAATGAACAAGTCTGATGGCATTCTATGAAGAGGCCCAACCTTGTTCAAGTGTAGATAAGACATTGGCCTTTTCTTAAATATGTAGCCTCCTCGGAGGCTTTAGCAAAGGCATCTAAGCACATTTGCTGGCGGGCTGCTAGTAAAACAGTCTTTTTCTCTTTGGCTTGGAAGAAACTAAGAAGAATCTGGAGAGTTGAGTCAAAATTCCTATGGCCCCATGTAATAGCAGAGGGAGGCATTTGATCACAGTGTGAGATGACCTCCCTGGTGAACTAGCTCTGGAGGATCATTCCTCTGTCAGGTGAGCATGACTCTCAGGGTGTGTGGCATGGGGCATATGCAGGTTGTTTGGAGAAGACCTTTGATAATGACGTCATAGAGAGCTGTGGTCACTCAACCAGCTTCCTGCTTCCCGGTGTTCTGAGTGTTGGAGGAGTGACGGGTTTGGCAGTCCTTACACAATGTCTAAACATGAAAGTATCTTCCTCTAAGAATGTATCTTACACATTTGTGCCAAAAATGAGTGTATATACATATTTCACTGTCGAATCAGTCAGACAGGAGCACAAATACCCTTCCCAGAGAAGGTGGGTTGTTGAGAGTGTGCTATACTCTTGGAGGTGACATGAGTCACAACTTTTAAAATATGAGGCTGTTGTCTTCTGTGACCAGATTGGTGCCTGGCCTAGCTGTCAGTGGAGAGGTGTCAGCCAGCGACTGATGGAGGCAGATGCAGACCCACAGCCAAACGTCAGGCAAACAGAATTCAGAAATCCTGTGGAGGAGGAGGAGAAAGGAGCGTAGAAGCCCAGAGGGGTCAAGGACACCACAAGAAATCTCATGGAATCAAATAACCTGGGCTCAAAGGAACTCGCATGGACCGAGCTGACAACCAGGGAGCCTACATGGGACTGACTTAGGCACTCTGCATACATGTTAACGGTTGTGTAGCTTGGTCCTTTTATGGGACTCCTATCAGTGGGAACAGAGGCTGTCTCTGACTCTTTTACTGGCTTTTGGGACCCTGCTTCTCATACTGGGTTGCCTTACCCAGCCTTAATGGAGGTGTTTAGTCTTATTGCAGCTTGATAATGCCATGTTTTGTTGATACTCATGGGAGACCAGCCCTTTCCTAGATGGAGACAAAAGAGGAGGGGGTTGGGGGTGCATGAGGGGGGATGGGGGAGAGGGGCTGAGAGGGGAGGATGGGGGGAGGCTGCGGGTGGGTTGTAAAATAAATAGGTGAATGAGAAAAACCTGAAGCTGCTCCTCATGAACATCTACTATGAGATGAGCTTATACATAAAGCTGACAAATAAGAAAGCAAGGTTAATGAAACTGTTCTCAGTCACAAAGACAGTGGGTTGTCCCACCTTGTCCTTTCAGAATGTCTCTGGTCCATCTCACCAGTGCACTGTTTTCCATCGGAGACTACCAGTGCACTAGCCACACATGACACCATTGTTCATTGGGGGTTAGATGTACCCGAGCCGACAGCTTAACTGTCAGCTGCCTTCTGGAAATTAAAGCGAGGCAGATCTCTCAACAGGAGCAGTAGAGAACAGGTAGGAAGGAAAACCAAGCATTCTTACCCCAGGATTTGAGTAAACACATTTGTCCATCCATCCATCCATCCATCCATCCACTCAGGTACCCACTCATTCACTCATTCATACATCCAATTATTCATTCATTCATTCCCCTATACACCCATCCGTTTATCCATCCATCCATCTATCCACTCCCTCACTTACTTCATTCATTCATTTATCCATCATCCACTCCCTCACTCACTTCATTCATTTATCCATCCATCATCCACTCACTCACTAACTTCATTCATTCATTTATCCATCATCCACTCACTCACTCACTCATTCATTCATTCCTTGGCTAGGTACATGACCAGAGACCCGCCTGCTCCCCTAGAACTTACAGCCTCTTCAGCTGGGAATGCATGGAACCCAGACGATGCTTCTGGTAGAGCAGTTCAAGTTTGCTGTTCTGCCGAAGGCCTTGACTAAGAGTGGCTCCAAGACTGAGAGAATTGACTTCAAGCTGATGAATGAATGAGCTTGAGCAACAACTTAGTGTAACTGGCTTTAATCTCTCTAATCTTCTTCTCAAAGTGCAGATTTCAGAAACCTTTAATCTGTTTCTGAGAGGAGCAAATTAAAATTCCTACCACATTGTATTTTGTAAGTAAATGTATGCCACAGTAATTTTTAAGGATTTGGGCAGGTAGGAAGATTTGTAACATGTTCCTGTAATTGCTGGGTACTGTAGTATGTGTGTTTAAATATATATGTTATTTACCAGTTGAGACTTTTATGCATCTATACAATATATTTTGATTCTATCCACCTTGCACACTGGCCTCCCACTCCTCCCAGACCTCTCCAGTTTGCTCTTAATGTCATGCTCTCTTTTTTGAACTCACCGAGTCTAATTAGTGCCACTTATATGTGCACCGGGTACAGACTCCCACTGGGGCAGGGGCAGCCGACCAGGGGCCATATCCCTGAAGAACCTGACTCTCCACCCCTGCAGCCAAACCTCCTCAGCTGGGGTAAGGCAGTACAATGTTTTAATAGCTTAAAGTAGTTCCCAGGAAAGGCTGGACTGGAAGGAGAGGCTCTGGGAACAGAGCAAAGCCCTTATTTTTTACATACAAAGCACCTCCTGTTTTGACCCAAAGTTCAAACTCCTAACAAGACTTAAAAATACAAATTCTGGATGCAAATAGGAAGCTTCTCCCTGCAAAAGTGCATTTTGAGCTGAAATCTAGGGCTCTCTTTTTCCCAGAAACACATTTTTGAATCTAGAGAATAGACAAATGTAACCCAGTCTGACTGTTACAGCAGGCTTTGGTCTCTGGAAACCTGTACTTCTGAAGAACATGGGTTAGCTGGCAGTCAGACTGACAGGGTGGACCTGGCTCAAGAGTCCTGGGTCATCCCTCTGTTCAGACTGACTTCTCATGGCAAAGCAAAGCAAAGCAGGGCTGGCAGCCTCTGCTTCGGTGTCATGCCTCGCTCTAAGCAGCCATTATAAGAATTTTAGCAGTTGAGTAAATAAAGCTGAGAACAGTGCTTTCTTCTACAACGCATGTGTTTTGACCTATTGTTTTAGAGGAACTTAATACACTTACAAAAGTACTGTGTTTCAGAGGTCTTCCACTGGAAGCTTATCAACGCATAGCACAAATTAGTGTCTATCATATATAAACAGCACATTAAATGTTGAATTTGAGTTGTGCAAATTTGGAAAATCTTACACAAGTTGTGTGAGTTAGATTTCTTTCACTTGATGAATGTGATTTGCATGTGGTGGGAATTTTTCACGGCCCATAAGATTTTGAGAATATGGGAACTGGTCCCCTGGCACACTTGATTATAGAATAAGAAAGGATAGTGGCAATTCTGACACAATTAATTCTATAATTAAGTCAGTTGCATCTAGTTTTGTTCCAGATGATCCCACAAACTTGAATAGTATGGAGGTCATGTTATCATGATCTTTGTGCTTAAAAAGCAAAGCAAAGCAAAACAAAACAAAACAAAACAAAACAAAACAAAGCAAAACACCTCTTCAATAGTGAACTCAACAAGGTTCAAGGGTTAGGGTGGCCAAAGAAAAGGAAGCCTGGGTAGTTAGAGGTCAGAAATAACTAAAATGGTAAGCCTGGCTTCTTTTTTATTTACTTATTTAAATTTATTTTTGTATTTTTGTTTATTCTTCTCTCATTCAATATACCCTGACCACAGCCTCCTCTCCCTCCAGCCTGACTTCTTTTGAACAAGCTAACACTTCACAAAACAAAAGTTTGTTCTGTAACAAGGTGAAGTCAATGTCATACCTTTTAGTGACGCTTAATAGGTGCAGGCTAGTGACCCCATATTCCACTCAAAGTATGCTAGCAGCTTTTCTTTTAATGAGATTGTCTCTTTGAAACACTTTCGTGTACGTGTGTGTGGGGTCAGCCAAGGGTCAGCCAGGGGTCAGCATCCATTGTCCTCCTCAGTTGTTCTCCACATTTTTCCGTTTTTGAGACAAGGTCCCACACTGAACCTGGAACTCACCGGTTTGTCTGGACTGGCTGGCCAGCAAGCTCAAGGGATTCCATCTCCTCAGCCTGGGGCTACAGGTATGCGCATGTCCGCAGGATCTTACTTGGCTGCCGGGGATTAGAACTTGGGTCTTCATGCTTGCACAGCAAGCACTTTGCCCAGTAAACCATCTCCGCACCTCTCCAACGCTTTAGAAGTTTACTGTGGACAAGCGATTCTAACTGATAAACTCATTTTTTGCCAGTCTACCAGCAAACTGTCCTCGATAAGTTACTGTCAAGTGACATTTTTCATTGAGTTGACTGATAGCTTAATGCCTTTGGACAACCTGACTTCTTTTTATAAAAAATAAAATTTAGTCATCACAAGTAAATTAGCTCGTCAAAGAAGCCACATTTTTAAAACTGAATGCTGGCTTTCAGTAGCTTTCTCACCAGAGTCAGTTCTTATCAGTTGGTTCGGTTGATTTAACTAACAACTTCACAATATTTTGGAGGCCTATTCAGCTGATTTTCCCATTTTCCCCCATTGGTACAGAAAACAGCTAGCTTTGCTGGGATGTATATTAGCTTCTTTTCTGGTGCTGCGAAAAAACACCATCGCCAAGGCATCTTAAGGGAGGAAGGGCTTATTTGGACTTAGGTTCCAGAGGGATAAGAGGCCTTCATGGAAGGGAGGCATGGCCCAAGTGGCGGCCATGGCAGTGGGAACCAGAGCCTGAGAGCTCACATCTGAAAACTTAAGCACACAGCAAAGAGGGCAAACTGGATGAAGCAGAGGCTATGAACTCTCAAACCACCACTTCCACTTCCAGCAACGCCACATCTCCGAACCCTCACCTAATAGCACCACCAATGGGGCGGGGTGGGGGTGTTCACCTATCTGAACCTATGGCGGACATTCTCATTTAAATCACTACATATGATCTCTCCATTTCCCAACACTGTAATTCTGTTCAAAGTGGTGATAATTCATGTTGGAATGAATTAAACAAGAAAAGAGTACCTACCCAGTGTTGAGGAGAGTGAGTACACCTTCTGTTCGGGTAGGTGTGGTGTCCCACAGCATAAAAACATGGAGGGATAACTCCAGTTAAGAATTCAATACATGTTTATTGATCATTGATTATAATAGGCACAAAGAGAAGACCCAGTCTGTGACTTCAGTTTCCATTCATCAGAGAGGGTTAAAACTAACTGACCAATGAGTAACCAGAAAGCCATAATCTAGAATGGACATTTGTATCAAGACTATGATTTTGAGAGTGTTAGCTTAAACTCAGATTTTGTTTCTTTGTATCTAAAATTTGACAATAATACCAAACTTACATAGTAAAAAAAAAAAAAAAAAAAAGCATACATACTTTTTGCAGTGCTGAAGATGGAACCCAGAGCCTAGACAAGCACTCTGCCAATGACCTATGCTCTAGGCCCTATATGAAAAAACTCAGTATACAGTAAAGACCCATCAAAAGTTTCTTTCACAATACTGCATGTTTGCTGCATAAATACAAATCCAGCATATGGTTTATGCATGTGTCGTATATACATACTGTATGACATATAAGTATTGGTTTCAAGAGAAGCAGAATGTGATGGGGTTTTAAAGGAGAAAGACTACGTGATTCTGGCGATATGGCCCAGGTGTCTGATGCTTACAACCACAGCATGCTGATGAAGAACAGACGCTTGAGTTAGTTTATGTCTCATCATCCCTTCAAAATGGACAAAGGGAATGACAGGAAGGGATGACCACCAAAGAGTCCATCAAGGATGACCAAGGAGTCCATCAACAGATGACTATCAAGGAGTCCACCAAGGAGTCTGTCAAGGATGACCATCAAGGAGTCCACCAAGGATGACCATCAAGGATGACCAAGGAGTCCATCAGGGGATAACCATCAAGAAGTCCATCAAGGGATGACCATCAAGGAGTCCATTAGGGGATGACCATCAAGGATGACCATCTAGGAGTTCATTAGGGGATGACCATCAAGGATGACCATCTAGGAGTTCATTAGGGGATGACCATCAAGGATGACCATCAAGGAGTTTCATGGAACATTAGATTCACACAGATGTTTAAGTCTAAATGTCAGGACCTGCGAATGTGTTATCTCACATGGTAGAAGGGGCTTTGCAAGTGTGATTAATTTAAATATCTCCACACAGGACAGTTATCTTGAGTTACCTGGGTGAGACTAGTCCAGTGAATGACCTTATAAAAGTAAAAGAGGAAGTCATGGTCCTCAGCATCACAGAGAGATTTGAAAAGTTCTGCTTTCTGCCTCTAAAGGTGGAGGAAAGGACCATAAGTTAAGGATGTGGGGACTGCCTCCAGAAACTGGAAAATACTTTTACATCATAAATTTGTCTCACTTTGAACTCCTCACTCCAAACCTTGCAAGTTCCCTCAGTACTAGTACATCTCATTTTCTCCTGATCCAAATAGAGACAAAATAAATACCTCCTCTTCCTTCTCTTCTAGTACAGTTGAAGTGATGTGGGAATTTTCAGGTGCAAGCTTGATGAACTCTCACAGAATCAAACAGCATGGAGGTAGTCACACTCTTCACACCTGACACTGTAAGTGATGGTGTAGACTGATCCATGGGTAGAAAGAAAGGTTTATTTCAGATCAAACGGCCAAGACCATTTCTCAGTGGTGGTGGTGAGCTCAGACAGAAGAGCAAAATGGCAGAAAAGCAAGAAGATTTTATATGACAGTCAGTGGGGGTGGGGATTTGAGCTGACATACTGACCCAGATCTAGGTGCTCTTACCCAAGGTAGTTGACCTTTAGGGGAAGGTTAATTCCCAGACGATTATGGGAGGTTCCTGGTAAACAGGAGACTAGATCTCCTCTTAAGAGACCTGCTTTTCTGGTAAGCAGAAGCCCACTGTTAGGTTTGTTTACCCAGTAACAATCCTTCTGTTTACCTGGGGAAAACCCTTCTGTTTAGGACAGTGTCAGCAGCACTGGCATTTGGTGGTGGTTGGGGGGCTTTGGGCTCAACAGACATGACTTTAAATGCCATTGCAGATCAAATCTCAGACATAAAAATAGGACATGGCCTATCCTTAACTAATACCAGAGCCAAAGATTATTTCCAGAGTCTTAGGGTATCCTTAGCCCTTATCCCATCCCAGTTGAAAGACACATCTAATGTGAACATGATCCAAGTTAAAGAACTACTCTGAGTGGAATGAACAAGTAGGAGCAATGATGAGGACGGTCCACTTACCCCAGAACAAAAGAAGCTTCTTTTTGTGTGGGCTTTGATGGTAAGCTTTCTCTTATTGTGGTGAATATTGGAAAGTCAACATACAAGGAAAGGAGGTGTATTTTGGGCCCCAGTTTTGAAACTGTAGACTGTGGTTTGTTAGTTTTGAGACTTTGGGCCCTTCTGCAAGGCAGAACGTTACTATGTAGAGTTCAGGTCATAACAAAGCTGCAAACTTCTGTGACTAGGATATGGAAAAGAAGACAAAGGAGCTGTGTCCCCAGATCTCCTTCAAGGACACAATGACCAAAAGATCCTCCACTGGTCCCCATACTTTAAAGATCCCACCATCTCCCAATAGTGCCATGTTCTGGGTCTTTGAGGTGGACACAAGTTCCAGCAATCTGCCTGTCTCCACCTCCTCAGTGTGCTGGGGTTACAAGCATGCACCCCCATGGCTGGTTTTCTTTGTCTTCTCTCTCCTCTCCTCTCCTCTCCTCTCCTCTCCTCTCCCCTCCCCTCCCCTCCCCTCCCTTCCCCTCCCCCTCCCTCCCCTCCCCCTCCCTTCTTCCCTTCCTTCCTTCCTCCCTTCCTTTCTTCCTTTCTTTATCTTTTTCTTTCTAACTTTTCTCTCTTTCTTTGAGACAGGGTTTGTTTGTGTAGCTCTGGCTGTCCTAGAAATCACTTTGCAGACCAGGCTGCCTTCAAACTCAAAGGTCTGCTGACCTCTGTGCTGGGATTAAAGGTGTGCACCACCACTGCCCAGCTGGCCCATGGCTGGATTTTTAATGTGTGTACTGGGAATTAAACTCATGACCTAAGTAAGCACTTCGGTAACAAACTAAACCATGCTTCTAAAATATAGCAGAAGCCAGGTTCATAGCTGCTTGGAATGCTGGGTGCCAGAGAGTTCATTAGGCTCCAGACAAGTTTTCTGACCTTCTGGGAAGACAGTAGAGGAAAGCGTAGAAAGATGAGAAATCACGGAGGCAGTGAGTCACACGCTGTTTCCTACTGGAAAAATTGTAAGCTGTTATGATTTTTCTGTGACTATAGTTAAGGTTTGATTTGTGATCCAAACTAAGGCCAAAGGGATTTTCTTATGATTGTAAAGATCTCCACTGTTGGTGGGAATGCAAACTTGTACAACCACTCTGAAAATCAGTATGGCACATTCTCAGAAAACTGAGAATAAGTCTTCCTCAAGACCCAGTTATACCACTCTTGGGCATATACCCAAGGAATGCTCAATCTTACCACAAAGACACGTGCTCAACTATGTTCATATCAGCATTATTTGTAATAGCAAGAACCTGGAAACAACCTAGATGCCCTTCAACTGAAGAATGGATAAAGAAAATATGGCACATATACACAATGGAGTGCTACTCAGCAGTAAAAAACAATGATATCATGAAATTTGCAGGCAAATGGATGGATCTAGAAAATATCATCTTGATTGAGGTAACCCAGACTCAGAAGGACAAATATAGTATGTACTCATTCATAAGTGTATACTAGATGTGAGAGAAGGGATGGCCAGACTGCAACCCACAACTCCAGAGAGGCTAGCTAACAGGAAAAGACCCTAGGAGGGACACATGGATGACCCTGTGAAGGAGAAGTGGATGAGATCTACATGAGCGGACTGGGAGTGGGTGTGTGTGGCAGAGGGTGAGGAGTGGGGGATGAGAACATAGGGAAATGGGAGGGTCAAGCCGGAACAGGGACAGAGTGGGAGGGCAGGGAGGAAGATACCATGATAGATGAGGACATCATGGGAATTGGGAGAGGCAGAGTGATGGGGAGGCTCTCAGGAATCCACAGGGTTGACCCCACCTTGGTCTGCTGGCAGTGGTCCAGAGGGTGCCTGGACCGGTCTGCTCTAGTGACCAGCCTAGCAAATACCCTAGCTGTCATTATAGAGCCTTTGTTCAGTGACTGATGGAGGCAGATACAGAGATCCACGGCCAGGCAGCAGCCTGAGCTCCGGGAATCCAAATGATGAGAGAGAGGAGAGATGCTGCAGGCGAGGGACGTCGAGATCATGATGGGAGGACGGGCAGAGATGACCGGCCACACTAGTGGAAGCCCATGAACTGTGGCCTGGTAGCTGTGGAGCCCCCATGGGACTGGACTAGGCCCTCTGGATACAGAAGACAGTTGTTTGGCTCGAACTGTTTGGGGGGCACCCAGGCAGGGGGATTCAGATCTGTTCCTGGTCTGTGGGCAGGCTTCTGGAACCCAGTGCCTGTGGTGTGACACCTTGCACAGCCTTGGTGCAGTGGGAAGGGGCTTGGACCTGCCTAGGCTCAGTGTGCTGGGCTCTGCTGACTCCCCATGGGAGACCTCCATTTGGGGAATGTGGGGATGCAGGGTGGCTTGGGAGAGAGGGCTGGGGGGTGGGAGGAAGGAGGAGGGGGGATCTGTGAATAGTATGTGGAGTGAGTAGAAAATTTCTTAATAAAGAAAAATGAAAGAAAAAAAAAGATGGTTCCAAGAGCAGAGAACAAGTCAGGTATCTTTCATGATGTGTACACTAAAAGTTTTCAAGGAGAAAGAGCTGGAAACAATGTGTCTCAAAACAGCAGGTGACCGCCAACTTCAGTCAGAACTGAAACTAGAAAACTGGAACTGGGCAACTCAGTTTCCAGAAAATGTTAACTTTACACAACAAAATGTCCCGATGTGTCTGACTATATGTGAGTGATGAAACCTTGTGCTTGGCACAGGCAGATGATGCACCAGAAGTAACTAGGGTCACCTTCCAGCCTGAGGGCGTTAGAGTGGAACAAGCGGTCAGTGAGGAAGTTGGAAGACAATGACGTGAAGTTACTTTTAAAAAATGTGTCTTGGATTTCACGTACTTTACACTGTGTCTTGTGTGTAGGATTGGGGAAGGAAGAATGGGGTGGAGCTGAGTCCTGTCTCTCCTTCCCACGTTGGACACTACATTAAAGAGGTAGGTATTTTTGTGCCTGGGTGTGTTCCTTAGTGAGAGAAAGGATTGAAAGGGATATTCCCTGAGTGCTAATTCTGTGCTGGTAAGATTCCGTGTGGGGCCTGTGGTGCCTGCCATGGCGCTGACTGACAGGAGAGAATGCTGTCAGTAAAGACGTAAGGGGCAGGCGCTCTGTTGGGAGCCCTGGTTCAGCCACTCACATCAGTGACTTCCTGCAAATTATCAGCCATTTACAGCAACAGACAGACCCTAGGCTGCCTTCAAACTTGGTGTGTAGCTGAGGATGACCTTGAACTTCTGATCCTTCTGCCTCCACCTACTGAGTGCTGAGATTACACTAGACACAAGACTCTGCCAAACATCTTATTGCTTCTTTTCTCCCCACAATATCCTTATAAATGAAGCACTATTATTACTTCTATTTTAAAGGAACAGAGGCAAAGATAAATCAAGGCAGAAAGAACTGTACAAATATTAGGACATCTAGATTTTTGAGGGATGTTTTGTCCAATCCAGCTGGACTTCCTATCTGTGTGTACCTTAGACAAGTGACTAAACTTCTCTTGGACACTTACAGTACTCCAATTCTTGGCATACAAGGAAGATATTGGTGGATGGCAGCTATTAGTGTAAATCAGAAAAGTGGCTTGTGAAGGATGTCAGCTGCTCGCTGTGAAATGACCAAGGCAAGAGCTGAGGCTGGGCCTCAGAACACTGAGGTGGGGCTGGTGTGTGCGTCCCCCGGTGGTGTCCGGAGGTGATGTTTATGACTGTGCGTGCGCTCACTGGCCACCTTCACCTCACCAAGGTTGTGTGTTCCTCTTTTGGTTCCTCTTGGGGGCAGGGTGAGACTGAATTCGAAACAGAGGGGTGACATGCCTTTCTGATCTCTCTGAAAGCAAATTAAGGCTGCCAGCTTAGAGGGCTGGGACATACTCACATCAAAACACCAAGCTGATGAGGGTACTATCTGTGGCATGCGGCACATGTAGTAGAAATATATTACTAACTTAGACTCTGTTTGGAGATTCTGTTTGCATGCTACAGCATTGAATCCCAGTGGTTAAACCAAGCTCTGTTATAATGCTCTGTGGATTTTGAAATCAAATTTTATTAACAAAGCAAAACCCCAAATAGGACAATGAGACTCACAAAAGTGATGAAAAGATGAAGAATTCACTAATCCCAATGCAGTGACAAACTGGTGGTGGTGGGGGGGGGGGGGCTTGTGCTGACCTTAAATACTGTTTCAATAGCTGTCCAACCACATAGAAGAGAGCTGGTAATAAAATCCAGTTGCCTGCTTTTTGGAAGGGACAGTGAGTGCAGCGATATCCTCTGGCACTCCTTCCAGGAAGGAGGAAGGAGAGAGAGGGCTCAGGACACACAAGAAGCAAATAAGTCTCGCAAGTCCTGGGAGAGTTGAAACCAACAAGATTCACAAGGCCCCTCCAAGGGTACAGAGGCTGTAAAGAACTGGCGGGAGGGAGAAGACAGAGGTGCATGGAGCAGCCTTTCTGACTAGTCCAGCAGTTTGCAGTTCTTGCAGAGAGTTCCAGGGCTGCAGCTTCTGGGAGCTGTCACCTATGATGTGGGCTTCTCTGTGATGAAGCCCCTTAGGGTCGCATCTACTCCTGTGAGCAACCTCCCGTCTGTACTCTTGTGGGCAACCTCCCATCCATACTCCTGGGATCAACATCTCATCCATACTTCTGGGATCAACCTACCATCCATACTCTTGTGGGCAACCTCCCATCCACACTCTTGGGAGCAACATCTCATCCATACTCCTGGGAGCAACCTCCCATCCATACTTCTGGGAGCAATATCTCATTCATAATCCTGGGAGCAACATCTCCTCCATACTCCTGGGAGCAACCTCCCATCCGTACTCCTGGGAGCAACTGCAATAAGCTGGTTGTCCAAGTTGGACTTGGGTGGCATCTTTCTTTGGTCTCCTGTTGGTCCTGTGCCCTTTAGAGTGAGTGGGCATTTGTGCCACATCCCCACAGGAAAAGGATCACACAACAGACACGAAGAAATGTATTCATGTTTCTCCTTCTTAAAGCTTTCTGCTTTGAATGGCGGGTGTCTAAGCTCTGCCAGCCTTCATTTCTTCTCTCTCTCTCTCTCTCTCTCTCTCTCTCTCTCTCTCTCTCTTTTCTTTTTTTGAGACAGACTCTCATGTATCCTTGGCTGGCTTCGAGCTTAGTATGGAGCTGAAGATGACCTTGAATTTCTGATCCTTCTGTCTCCACTTCCCGAATGTTGAGTTTCGTGCCATGCTGGGGTTTGAACTCAACACTTCATGTACCCTAGACCAGAACTCTTCCAAATGAGCTACATTCCCAGCTCACTATGATGATTCAAAGGCTCTTTATTTTTAAGGACTGCAAAAAACATTGTCATGCATGGCCCTGGATGCTAGAGGCTTCTTCCAGAACCAACCCTCAGGAGGTGGGTGATGGAGGGGCTTTGCCAGTTCGACAAGCTGAGAAATAAAGTCTTTGGCTTGGCAGCCCCAAAGGATGATAAGCTGCATGAGAGGGAGATATCTGTGATTGGGAAAGGATACCCCATATCTCTTTCAACACTTGCTCACTGCCCCCCCTGCCCTCCCTCCTCCCCCATCCTGCCTAGTCTCTCTGAGTCTGGGCTGCCACCAATTATCCACTTGACTTGGTCATAGTAAATAATCTTCAAAAGAGTCCTAGTGATCTTGGGACCAAAACAGCATCATGGGGCAGCTTTCTATGGATTTTCCTCCAGGGTATTTGATCTGAGTATCTCCTGAGTAACCTGAGCAGTTGAGATGTAGCATTCGATGCTTCAGACCTGACTACAGCAAGGTCTTAATTGAGATCACCATGGTAATTGGCTTTGAAATCTTGAAAGGGCTCCGTTTAAGGTCCAGCAGTGCAGCAATAGCACAGCCTCAGAGATGGAGCATTTGACGCTGTCTGCTCCTACGGGAAGCCAGCTCGTTCTGTTTCCAGTGTGAAAACAAGTGAGCCCAAATTACAAGGGAGCTGATACGGACAGTCAAACAACACATGTAGAAATTAAAGAATGACTGTTACCCAACAAATTAAACTTTAAATAACACAGTCATTAATGCTTTCCTAAAAAACACATCCTGAACATTGTATAAATACAAAATAATAAATTTATAAATTTATAAAATAAGATTGGATTATCCCCTAATGATAAGAACTGCATATATTTATATGAACATTAGAGATAGGTGCTCTCTTTATAGATGTATGCTTAATAGATAGATGATTATAGATAGATGGATGGATGCATAGATAGGTAGATAGGTAGATAGATAGGTAGATAGGTAGATAGATAGATGATAGATAGATAGGTACACAGATACATAGATACATAGATGGATAGAGGTAGACAATTAAAGATGACTTCTGGGTACTGCTGCCAAAACCTAGTTTCTTTTTAGTATGTAGACATGATTGTCCTGGGAAATGTTGGAATTCCAGTCTTAGGATGTCACCAGACCTCCTCATTACTCCCTCTGGCACTGATAGAAAGGACTGGAGACTGAGAGGAAGAGCTGGAGCAGGAGGGCATCTTTCCCTTCCCAGGAGAGTGGATTTCTATGTGTATGTATTGTTCTCCCATGATGCTCTGCTCCTTCTCATACCCTTCCCTCTGTGTCCAGCTGGCTGGCAGGACCTGAAGGAAGTCAAGTTTTCTGTGGAAATTGTGTGACCTTTGACATCAAGGCAACTATTGTCCAATCCTAGAAAATGTATATTATCAAAATGTCAAGGTGGAAAAAAGAAATTAGAAGGCTTCTGTAATTCACTTTCTCAGTTGCTCTAATCTACTGAAGGTCTTCGACTTGGCAGGCTGAAGGGCCCAAAGGATTCACTCTTCAAATAAAAGGCCCAGAATGAAATAGGAAGGAAAGAAAGAAAATGATTCTCACCAAAGTTGAGAGTTGAGTAGTGATTGCCTACCTGGTGTGGAGGACCAGGCAGGAGGTAAGGACAGGGAGAGGTGGGTCAGTGGGTGCCAGTTAGATAGGAGTAAATGCTGGGGCGCTGGTTCACAGTGGAATGACCACAGATAGAGATAAAGTGCTGTACATTTAAAAACATCTAGAAGAGAGGGCCTTGAAATATTTCTAGTACAAAGAAATAATACACACAGTAGGAGACAGATATGTTTAATCTGACTTAACCACTGCACAATGTATATGTATTTCCAAGCATCACATGGTACCACATCAGTGTGCATTGCCATTATACACAAGCTAACAAGAGAAATTTAATTTATAAAAGGCGCAGAAGAAAAATGCAAGAAAGAAAAGCCATCTGGAGGGAACAAGGCAAGAGCAAAGAAGAACTGGATACTCCAGAGGGTTACTTTACGCATCCTGATGTGACCTCCAGCTTGGTCTCCAGGCTGCCCCTGTTTTCTTCCATAGCAACTTGACCTGCTAGTCACGGACATGTTTTTCTCCAAGTTTCTCTTCTGCACTAAGAGCTACTATATCACTTACTGGGCTCCAGCTGTGTCAGATAAATACCAGAGAAAGCAAGTTAAGGGGAAAGTGTTTAATTTGGCTCATAGCTCAGAAGGATGCGGTCTGTCACAGTGGAGAGGGTGTAGTGACGGAGCCGCTTGGTCTGAGGGACCAGGAAGCAGAGAGACGGAGATGGCATGTTAGCTTGGCCACCTTTGTTTCCTTTTCTGTTTGGTGCAGTTTCAGCCCACAGTGTGGAGTACCGGTTCAGAGTGAGTCCTCTCTCTTTTGTTAGACCTCTCTGGAAATGTCCTCAGAGGCATGCCTTCAAATGAATTCAAATCCAGTTATCATTTTTTTTTTCTTTTTGTTTTTTTGAGACAAGGTTTCTCTGTGTAGCCCTGGCTGTCTTGGAACTTGCTCTGTAGACCAAACTGGCCTCAAACTCAGAGATTCACCTGCCTCTGCCTCCCAAGTGCTGGGATTAAAGGTATGCACCACCACACCTGGTTTAAATCCAGTTGTCTTGACAACGGGTAATAACTATCACAATTAGCACAATTTTAGGTTTCACACTTGAATGTCTGAGTTGCTGTGATACATGAACAAGTGAGACAAAGGAAAGCTCAAGGCCAGGATAGAAAACTGAGCCAAGGAGGGTCAGTCTTCTTTCTTTTATCAAGATGGAAAATGCTCAAATTGCTTCAGCTTTGCGCTGGAGCCGCAGGATGTGGGATGGGTTTGGTTTTGGGACTGGGAAACGAGGAGTGGCTCTTTCAGTGGAACAGCTCCGTTAGTTCAAGGCCAGCACAGAGTCTGACACACGTTTCTCGCTCATTTTCACCCACCATCGGAAGGAGGAAGTGAAAATTCAATTCCTGGCACCCCGTGTTCCCTAGGGTTCTACTTCCGTTCTCTCCACTGTGAAAACAGAGGTGTGGGTTTTTTTTTCCTCCCTCCAGAAAGGTGTTTTGTGTCAGACGCCGAAACGGCACTTTTAGGACATGCCCTTCCTAAGTGTTTAGCAGACTTCAGGCCACTGCTTTGAGGTAGTGAGCAAGTGACATTACTTCTCCCCTTTGGTAAAAGTAACTCCCTAGCTAGGTGTACTCAGTCGCATTTGTAATTTTAGTACTTGGGAAGTGATTACAGGTTTGGGGTGGTCTGAGCTTCACAGTAGGACCCCATCTCAACAAACCAACAACAAAAGAACAGATTCCTTTTCTGTGGAATGGGTGTGTTATTTGCTCTGTTGGTGTGATGCTTAAATGGTAAACTGGGGGCAACAGTAGTTTAAAGACATTAGATGCATAAAATCTTCATTTATATTGTAATTAAAGTATGACATATGTTTGAAATAGCCTTACTTTAGATTTAATTCCGAAGCACAAGACAATGCCCTCTTTGGTTTCCTTTCTGTTTTTTAGTTTTATCGAAATTTAGTTATAAACAAAAACCTATATTCAAGGAGCATTATATTATATGTTGATGTGTTTGTTCATTCACACTGTGAAACAATTACCACAATTAAGTTAATCAGCATATTCGTCACCTCACAGTGTTTTTTATTTCAACTCACACAGTCCTTTATGTATGCCGTGAGCAGGAGTCCTCTCTCCCATCTAAGCTGAACATGCTTAACTTCTGAGATCTAAGGAGATCCAGCATGCTCAGGGTTGCACGGCTCCGGCACTCCTCAGGTAAACAGTGCCTCAGGGTTAAAACTTCAATCAGCATGCTGCACATTAGGTCATAGAGCCTATGGGTTAGGACTCAGATATCTTGGGGGTTATTATTCAGCCTGCCCTAGCAAGTGTCCCTCTTTTTAAAATAAAAAAAATAACAGTGCTAAACATGTATAATAGGAATAATTATACACATACATAGTCCACCTAACACCAGACACTGTTCTCAGCATGGTTGCATGTGAGGGTATGTTATGGCTTGCGTCTGAAATATCCCACATTGGCTCCTGTGCTGAGCGCTTGGCCCCCCAGCTAGCAAGCACTGCCTTGGGATGCTGTGGACTGATTGGACACAGAAGCTAGCTAGCAGAAATGGGTCACCACAGGTGGGCCTTGAAGATTCTATCTGCCTTTGGTTCCTGCAGGAGCTCTCGGCTTCCACATCCACTAGGATGTGAGGAGTCCTCATGTTCCACTATTACAGTCAAGAGCACTCCAGCAGGCCTCACTTGCCATGATGGATCTCAAACTATGAGCCAAAAAACTATTCCTTCTTTATTGTTCCTTGGGCATCTGGTCTCAGTGACATAGAAAGCAACTAATACAGTGTATGTATATGTGTGTATATGCATGTGTGTACACGCATGTGTGCATGCATGTGTGTGTATGTGTGCATGTGCATGTGCATTCATGCATGTGTGTGCATGCATGAGTGTATGTGTGTGTGTCATTTGCTTTTCAGTGAGGATTTCTGACTCATTTCTAGTTTAAAAAATGCAAGAAACACTGTGTTGTCTCTTTTGATTCAAATTTTTACTTGTAAAAGAATTTGGTTGTTCTATTAGCTGATATGAAGAATTATTATAAAAGTAATTGCAGGAGGAAGAGTAGAAAGAAGGCCATGTGGCTTTCCAAAGTCATTGAGACTTGAACTGAAGCTCACAGTTATGTTTAACTATCAAGAAGTTGTAGGCACTCTGAATTATTATTGATGCAATTATCGAATAATTTGTGATTCCATCAAACCATTAATTACTAAATCAATTAGATGGACACAGTCATGATGAAGCATGGAGTTGATAACTACAAGAATGGAAAGAGCCAGACTAGAAAACATATGGCAACTCTGGATGGCAGCGTGGGAAGGGAGGCTTCTGGGAACTCAGAGGACTCTAAGCCTTGCCTGTGTGGAGGCTTGGGCAATGGGGACTTTAACACGTTAGCAGAACAGTCTCTTACCTGGTCTTCTGAGTACAGTGCTGTTAGAGTCCTTAGTACTTTCCTGAATCTCACTACAAACACTAGAACACCTGATTCCTGGAGGCTTGCTGTTGTCAGCAAGTGTTCATGATGAGAAGGATGAGAAGTTGTACTTTTGAGTGCTTAATGTCAAGACGATTCTGAATAGTTAAGGGCATTGCTGTCTTAGTCCTCACATGAGTAAGATTTAGGAATCTGAAACAAACTTTTTTTTTTAATTGAATGTTTTGAATTTGAATGAGGAAAGAGTTGAATATTCTTTCTTTAATACTTTCACGTGAGAGCTGGCTGCTGTAGTTTACTTCTCTGCTGATCTCAAACTTTATTCTTTAGTAAATATCTATCCAGCATCAGCCAGGTATCAGCCTCAAACATAAGAATATGGTGGTGATAGCATGACTCACGGTCCTTCCTTCAAGGAGTTTGAAGTTAACGATGGGGATACATGTGTTGAAGGATCTGAAAGGATGGTGTGTTGGTATGAAAAGTGCACATGACAACTGAGCACACAGCTAATGAGCTAATCCTAAAGCCAGGCTAGGAGCGGCCGTGGGAAAGCACAGACTTTGGGAGATGATTGATGTTAAGGCAGGGGACCGGGAGGCATACAGAGAAGTTTGAGAGTATCCTAGGTAAACAGACATCGAATTGGGAGGTACAGTGAGAAGCAATACAAAGCACCTGAATGTCCTTGAGAATCCATTAAGTGATTATAAGCCTGCAGAATAGGAAGGAGAAAGGCCAGGCACCAGGCTTGAGAGCTGAGCAGGAGCTGTCTCCAGAAGGGCCCTGCTGGTTTTATTAGGAGTATGCACTTTACTCTAGGCTCGGGAGAACCACCATGACATTTCAGACAAAACTGGTGTCTTGCAAGGCTTTGCAGCCAGGATGACTTTAGGCATCAAAGTGCTCAGAGTTGTCTGTAGGAGCTAAAAAGGAAGGTATGGGGTTTGGTGATGGCCCTGGTGACTGTAGTAGAGACAGGTTTTAGGAGCAAACTCCCAGACAACCCATTTCCTAATGGGAATGCTGGAGTCTCTTTTTCTCCAGCTGTGTCAGGTTGGTGATCTCTGAGAGGGATCCACATGTGGCTTAGCTAGCCTTTCTATTCTAAGCTGTTCCACAGGTCAGAAGGGCAGGTCCAGGGCTGGGGCTGTAGCTCCGTTGGTGGAGTGCTTGTCGAGCAGGTTAGAAACTTGGCTGAGATCCTCAGCACAGTGTAAACTGTCTGTGTGGCTTGTAACCTCAGTACTTTGGAAGCAGCTGTAACAGGACCCAAAGTTCAAAGCCATCATCCATGTCTACATAGTAAGTTCTAGGTCAGCTGAGGATATGCAGGATCCTGTTTTTTTTTATATATATATATAAAATTTATATATAGTTACAGATAATCTATGCTATTATATATGTATTTTAAAGAGAACAGAGCTTTCTTCACAGTGAAGATGGGATGGATAGCCATGTTTAAATGTCACCCACAATGATAGCAAGGTGTGGATGAGAGGCCAGGGGCTAGACCATTAAAATAGAATTGTATACCAGTTTATTTAGCACTACTTCTAAAAGTACAGAAAAACCACTTTGGATCTACTGACTCATAATGCCCACAGGTGGGGCTGTGCACTTTGATAAGTCCCATAGGTGATTTTCATGCACATCATTGATGAATCTGCATGCTAGGCAGCAAGTACAGAGGTCAGGAACGGAGCTTTCCAGATGTGCAGGTTCATAAAGAGGTAAAAATTTCAGGACTTGGCAACTGATTGGATGTAGCCCAGAAGGCCAAGAGAGGTTTCATAGGCCAAAATATCTGTAATTGGGCCCTGAGCTGTTCTTTCCTGAAAGGATAAAGCCACTCCTCTTGGTACAGGGCTTGGCAAGCTGAGCAAAGCTGGTTGTGGGCCAGCATTAGCTCCTCTGCCAGGTGACACAGTTGGTGTGCTCGGCTTAGGCAGTGGAGGTTTCAGTCGCTTAGGTGTGTTGAGCAGCTAAGATGGGGGGGGGGCTTTAGTTACAGATGTAGAATGTCTGCAGGTGTTAGAGCAAGGAGTCGGAAATGGGGACAGGTTCTGCTGAAGGTCAAGGACAGAACCGAGAGAAACACTGCAAAGACTGAAAGGGAAAGTGATGGGGCAGAAAACAGAACCTTCTGTTCAAGAGTAAATGGTTGCCGTGAAACTAAATGCTCGGGGGCAGTGATGGTGAACAGCCCTCTAGGAAGCAACCAGCAAGAGAATAAATGTCACCTCAGCCAGTCACTTTCCTGACAGCCTCAGGGACGTTTCTGTTAGACAGATTTGAGAGACATGTGGCAGGTCTAAGAGAAAGGCGGGGTGTAGGAGTGCACGCCTTTGATCCCAGCACTTGGTAGGCAGAGGCAAGCAGATCTTTGAGTCTGAGGCCAGCCTGGTCCACATAGTGAGTTCTAGGACAGCCAGGGCTATATAGTGAGATCCCATCTTGAAAAAACCAAAACCAAAACAAAACAAAATTTTAGCTGGGTCTGTAGAGGTGCACGCCTTTAATCCCAGCACACAGGAGGCAGAGGCAGGCGGATCTCTGAGTTCATGGCCAGCATGTCTCCAGGACAGCTAGGCTACACAGAGAAACCCTGTCTCAAAAAGCCAGAGAGAAAGAGAGAGAGAGAGAGAGAGAGAGAGAGGACAAAATTTCTGAGGGAAAGGGAAAGTGCCACATCACATGACCTTGGAGAGCCTTCTGCTCCTGCAGAGAGGTCAGGAGTGAGGCGCCCAGAGCATGTGGGGTCCTGGTCCAGGCTTCCTTTCCCCTTTCCCAGAGACTGCAGCTAACACCCCCACCACCAGTCTGTAACCTTTCTGAGTGCAGATCCTCGGATGCTGTGCTTCGCTAGTGCACTCCTTACTCTTGTGACATCATTGTTATCACCGGTTCAGAGATGGAGAAATTAGCTCAGCCTGCAAAATTTGGTCAAACCAAAGCATAAAATTGAGGTATCATAAAAAGACAGGGAAAAGAGAGAGAGAACATGAGAAGGTATCTTCAGGTTTGCTTTTCTGTTGAGATAAACACCACGACCAAAAACAAGTTGGGGAAGAAAGGGTTTATGTCATCTTACAGCTTATTGTCATTGAGGGAAACCAAGGCAGGAACTCAAGAATGGCGCTTAAAGCAGAACTGTGGAGGATGCTGCTTACTGGCTTGCTCTCAGCCTCACGGTCAGTCACCTTTGTGTACAGCCCAGGTCCATCTCCTAAGGATGGCCCTGCTCATAGTGGGCGGGACTTTCCTACATCAATTATGAATTAAGAAAATACCCCACAGGCATACCTACAGGTCAGTGTGAAGAGGTAATTCTATATTTTCGTCTCTCCCTTCCCAAGTGTATCAAGCTGACAACCAAGATTAGCCATGGCAGAAGAGAAGGAGCCATTTGCCTTGGGGTCTCATTTATCTTTTCCGCTGCTGGAGCATCCACGCTACTGTTAGCCACAGCTGCCTCCAGAGATAAAGCATATCTCCCTACACACCCCAAACAAGAGTATTAAAATCACACACACATGAACTGTGTTTATGTAGGCCAGGACGTCTGTAGCCCTGAGTTTTATATTAGAACCTTCTCTCATCTCTAAATCTGGCTGAAATACCCTACAAAATTGCCTTACAAATCCCTTTACAAAAAGACATCTTTAAGGAAGTAAGTAAACCAGCTCAGACGTTTAATTCATTTTGAAAATGTACTGAAATTGTAAACCTCACTTAATCTTTATGGTTTGTTGAAAAGTACAGTCCTTTGAGGAACGTTATTTAGAAAGTGTGTGTGTGTGTGTGTGTGTGTGTGTGTGTGTGTGTGTGTGCGCTATCAATTTCAAATAGCTCCTCAGACAGGCATGGGACTTCATGCCACTGAGATTTGGTCTAGCTTGGGCTCACATAGGCCTTGTGCATGCTGTCACAACCCTGTGAGTTCACATGTACACCTGCACTGTTGTGTCCAGAAAACACCATTTCCTTATAGTCGGTCACTGCCTCTGGCTCTCTCACTGTTTCCAAGAACATTGACTCTAGATGGTACAGAACTTCAGTCTGAGGTGATGAAAAGTTCTGTAGGTGGATGGTGGTAATGGCCATAAAACAATGAAACTCTACTTAATGCCACAGAACTGTACCCTAAATAGGACTAAGAGGGTACATTTCTATTATGTGTATTTTGTTACAACTATATTTTGCGCCAGGTAGTGGTGGTGCATGCCTTCAAGCCCAGGACTTGGGAAGCAGAGGCAGGAAG
Organism: Peromyscus aztecus; assembly: GCA_902168405.1. Lineage (NCBI taxonomy): Eukaryota > Metazoa > Chordata > Mammalia > Rodentia > Cricetidae > Peromyscus > Peromyscus aztecus. The sequence continues at coordinate 67,071 of CABHPQ010000830.1, read as the reverse complement.
ATACCCAAGTTCGAGGACATCCTGGTCTACAGAGTGAGTTCCAGGAGCCTACACAGAGAAACTCTGTCTCAAATTGCCCATCCCCCCTCAAAAAATGGCAGGGGGTGAGTTAGCCTTCTTTAAGGATGCAGCCCCTGGTTGGCTCACACACTCGTGGGTGGCCATACACCTAAGAGAATATAGGCAGCACTAATGGATTTAAAAAATGAGGACAAAATGTTGGGTGGGTTTGGAATGGGGTGGATCTGAGAGGATATAGGGGAGGGGATGAAACATTAAAGACATGCGCTACTATGCCCAGACCAAATAGTATTGTTTTATATGTTGCATTTTACCTATCCTGGTTGTACACTGCATGTTATAAACACTGTTTATACACTGCATTTTGTTATCGACTTATCTGCTGATGAACATGGCTTCCTTCCACCTGTTGGCCATTGTGAATAATACAGCTGTGAGCATGCGTAACCACTGATTAAAGCTCCTGAATCCTAAGCCCGCTCCACAAGGCGTCAGTCACAGGGCTGAGACAGAGGGAGAGCCCTGCGGCTTCCCGTGCAGCACAGCACCAGGGACGTTGCCTTTCCTGTCTACAGAACATCTGCTGCAGGATTCTTTTTGATTCAGAGGCCAGTCTTTGTTCTCTGCACGCCTTCACCTGATTGGATGAATCACCGGGATTACAGATGGTGATTCACCTCGCTCAAAGTTACGTGTTAATTACATTCCAGGCACAGTGCAGGAACACTCAGAACAAGGTTTAACTGAGTATCAGGGCCCTTTGGCTTAGCTAAATGGACACGTAAGAGCAGCTATCGGTGGAGACAGAGGAGAGAGGTGATGTCACTCTATTTTTAAATGAGGAAGCTTCAGCACAGGAGAGATTAACAGAAGAGCTCTCTGTTGACTAGTTCTTAGAAATGTCTCTTATTGACACTGGCTGGATTTTCTAGTGGCAAAGGTCAAGAGGTAGAGGTACCATGTGGGGCCCAGCTGTGGGTGCTCACAGGATTCCACAGATGGGAGCCTAGCTGAGGGGCCGGAGCTTCTCAGCATCTCCAGATACAGCTGGCGGCTCCTCTTTGAGCTGGCTATAGTCTCCAGCAGCCTCCCTCTAACAGGCACTTGGCCAGAAGAGCAGACTGGCCAGGCTGAGGGCCTCCATACATCACTGAACCCCAGCACTCTCTCTCTCCCTGTGGCTCCCATAGACAGTGCACAGGGAGCCTCCTCCCCGATCCCTGCCAGCATCTCCTTTACTCTTTTCCCTCTGAGAGCAGATGTCTAGCCTTCCCCAAGGCTCCGCAGCAATGTGCACTGTGTGGCTTGTGCTGGAGCCTCCGACAAAGGCTGAATTTTGAAAAGAGCTACAAGTGGATTTTCTGTGTTCTTGTCACAAACATGATAACCAGCTGAAGAAAACATGTTAGTTATCAGCAAACCACTGTGTAATGCATATGGATTTCAAAATGACATATAGTACATAAAAAATACAATTTTTGTTTATCAGTCACAAAGTAAAAACTTGCAAATTACTTCGCATGGAATTGTTCTTATCAAAATAAGAATTATTAATGGTGAGAACACTGGGTTTTATGTGAAGGTTTAGTGTAGCTAGAGTTTTCCTGCCTGGCCCACAGTCAGGACAAATCTCTGTCACCCACCAGTCCCACAGTCGCTCAGACCCAACCAAGTAAACACAGAGACTTATATTTGGCCTAATGACTCAGGGTTCTAGCTATCTAGTTCTTACATCTTAAGTTAATCCATTTCTGTAAATCTATACCTTGCCACATGGCTCGTGGCTTACCGGCATCTTCACATGCTGCTTGTCATGGCGGCGGCTGGCAGTGTCTCCCTCTGCCTTCCTGTTCTCTCAATTCTCCTCTCTGTTAGTCCCGCCTATACTTCTTGACTGGCCACTGGCCAATCAGTGTTTTATTTATTGACCAATCAGAGCAATTTGACATACAGACCATCCCACAGCAGTTTAGGATTCATGCAGACAAGCTTTTGGTTGGGGGGAAATTGCTTACTGTGTTTGTCTATCTGTTGTTATTTCTTTATAAGGCTGGGTTTCATTGTGTAGTCCTGGATGGCCTAGAACTCACTGTGTGGATCAGCAAAGTCAGGAATGGGTACAGATTCACCTGCCTCTGCCTCCTGTATGCTGGGATAAGATATGCTTCACCTTAGACCTCCCAAGCATTTCCTCTTACAGTCTTACTACTGTAAGACCACCAGTGTCTGGTCCCTTTGGTCCTTCTTCTTTAAATCTTATTTACAATTGAAAACATTTTCTTTCATACACTGTATTCTGATGGCACTTTTCCTTTCCCTCGACTCTTCCCAGATTCTTCCCACCTCCCCATTGATTCAACTCCACACCTTTGTTCTCGTTCTCTCTCTCTCTCTCTCTCTTTAACATCATTTTTTAATTGATTCTTTGGAAATTTCACATCATGCGCCTCAATCCTGCTCATTTCCCAGTCGCCCCATATCCACCCCTCACTCCCATGGCATCCCCTCAAAAGAAAATTGAAAAACATTAATTAAAAACAAACAAACAAACAAACAAAAAACCCACTTTGCGCCTCCATCTTTCCTACCTCTTCAACACCTCTTCACTCATCTTAATGCCATTAGGAGCTGTGTGTCATGTCCACACAGCTTTGCCTGCAAATGTTCATTGTAATGAGTTGTTGGTCAGGTTCGAGGTCTCTGGCTTCTGGTACACCATCAACACTGGACCCTCACCGAAACTCCTCCTGGATATCCTGCTGTTGCCCCGAGTCATGGAGATCCCACAGTGGCCATGGTTCCACAGGACCAGCCCCTTCTTGCCCTGCAGCAGATCATGGATGGGGTAGATGCTAGGGTGGGCCAACTCAAAGTCCTGGATGTGGTTCTGGGTGGTAGCTGATTTGGTCAGTCCTGGCCACTGGGGCCGCTGGAACCACCTGCCTCAGTGAGGGGTGAAGCAGTTCTCCCAGGCCTGTGGTAAGGGATGGGACCGTCTCTTTCAAGTATGGGGCCAACTATCCTGTGAGGGGCAGGGCCAGCTCTCCCAGGACCAGCTCTCCCAGAGACAGCATAGGGCGGTGTTGGCTCAGCAAGGCCTTTGGATTTCAATACGCATGGTTCCTGTGATCCCCTGTGGTATCTTGGGCTATGGAGATCAGCACAGACTCGAGCTGCAGCAGGACTACAGACCCAGACATGGCCCTTGGCAGCAGCTTGGGCCCAGATACCACTATGGCCCCAGTGGCAGGGTAGGCCACCCAGATAAGTGCGGCCCCAGTGTCAGCATGGCCCTAAGACACCAACATGGTCTCAGAAGACTGACTACACCCCAGGTGTCTGCATGGCCCTCAGTGGTAACAGTTGCCATGGACATCAAATCAGACCCTGGCTGCTGTAGGGCCACAAACCCAGATAGGGACCTCGGCAGCAGCTCAGGCCTGGATGTCACTATGGCACCGGGTAGCAGCGCAGGCCACTCAGATCTGTAGGGCCCTGGTGTCAGCATAGCCTTTGGATACCTACATGACCACAAGTGTTGGCCCAGACCTTGGGTATCCGTGTGACCTTTGGTGGCAACACAGGCCATGGACACCAACAAAGATGCTGGCTGTAGTAGAACCACAGACCCAGATATGGCCCTTGGCAGCAGCCTGGGCCCAGATGTCACTATGGCCCCAGGTGGCAGTGCAGGCCACTTGGATCAACATGGCCCCAGTGGCGGTGTGGTCCTTGGACATCAACATGGCCCCAGGTTGACCCAGACCCCGGGTATCCACATAGCCTTTGATGGTATCAGGAGCCATGAACATCAACACAGACCCTGACTGCAGTACGACCAAGGACCCAGCCATAGCCCTCAGCTGCAGCTTGGGCCCAGATGTCACCAAGGCACTGGGTGGCAGCACAGGCCCCCAGGATGGCCCCTGTGGCGGCACAGCCCTCAGACACCAACCTGGCCTCAGGTGGCAGCCCAAACCCAGACCCCAGCTATCTGTGTGGACTTTGGTGGGAACATGAGCCACGGATATCAATACAGACCCAAGCTACGGTAGGACCACAGGTCCAGACATGGCCCTCGGCAGCAGCCTAGACCCGGACATCACCCTGGCCCTGGGTGGCAAGCAGGCTACCACCTCAGCCTGTTCCTCACGGCCTTCGCTTCTTCAGTTCTCTGTCTCTGTCTCTCTGTCTCTCTGTCTATCTCTGTCTCTCTCTGTCTCTGTCTCTCTCTGTCTCTGTCTCTGTCTCTCTCTGTCTCTGTCTCTCTCTCTCTGTCTCTGTCTCTCTCTCTCTCTCTCATTTCTCCACCATGTATTTGATTGTCATAATGGTGTCTCCCCAGGCCTGTGGATATCTTCAGCCAGCCCGGGGCCGAGAGGACCCTGAGGAGCCTGTCACTTTTCTCTCTTTAGAAAACAAACGAAATGGCCACAAGAATCTCTCTCTCTCACACACAAACTCACACAAAAACACTGAATTGGAAACCAATAGAGCAATAAGATGAAACATACCCAAGCAAAGCAATATGAGACAAAATGTCTACAAAAATACCATGGAGTAGCTTTGTGTCCACTGCTGGGCACAGGGCCTGCCCTTCAGAGTGGTTATATACCCAGTGAGACGCCATTGGAGAAAACAAAGCTTTCCTTTGCAAGCTGCTGTCAATTGCACATAGATTCTTGCTTAGGCATGGGAGCCCATGTCCAGCTCCCCCTTCCAATGCTGAGACTCCATCTGTCTTGAACCTGTGCAGGCCCTGTGCATGCTACCACAGTCTCCAGCCCTGCTGTGTCAGGAAGGCACCGCTCCCTTGGAGTTATTTATCCCCTCAGGCTCTTTTGATATTTCTGTCTCATTTTAGACATAACTCCCTGAGCCCTGAGGGGAGGGGTTTGAGGAAGGCATCCAATTTATGACTAAGTGCTCCAAAACCTCTCACTCTCGTCACATTGTCCAGTTGTGGGTCTCTGTATTAGTTCCCATCGACTGCAAGAAGAAGCTTCTCTCTTGATAATGGCTGTGTGAGACACAGATCAACAGATGTAACCTCTTTCTCTTAATGTTCTGACAAACCAGGCTGAGGTCCTTACCCACAAAGATGGAGTGGGATTGTTGCAGGGTTCCTGTAATGGTTAATCTCAAGTGTGTGGTTGGGAGATCTTGAGTTGTCTAGTAGATGGCCTCTGGCGATGTCTGCCTGAAGTTATCTTCCTTAGGTTAACTGAAGTGGAAACACCTTGTCCTGTGAGTGGCACCGTGCCCTGGACTGTACAACAAGGAGAGCAGGCATATCCTTCTGTGCTCCCTGCCTCTAGATACCATAGCGGTCAGCTGCTTCCAGCTCCTGCTGCCAGAATCAATCTTTGCTCCATCAAACTGCTTTTGCCAGAGCATTTTCTCATAGGGCATGAAAAGAAACCAAGACAGCCATGGGAAGGAGAGAGAAAACCGAGGATCAGTGGCTTCCCTCTAAGCAAATGATAGAGAAGTTATTACATAGCTGTTCCCACCTTTAGTTAGACCACGAATACGTGGCCAAATCTAACTCTGGTGTGTGTGTGTGTGTGTGTGTGTGTGTGTGTGT
>CABHPQ010000830.1:50941-61453 GCA_902168405.1 Peromyscus aztecus | reverse complement strand
TGTGTGTGTGTGTGTGTGTGTGTGTGTGTGTGTGTGTGTGTAGGGCAGCAAGAAGCAGCCTGCCACACATAGCTTTGGTACCTGTGGCTTAGAAACAAAGTTGGTGTGGACTCCAACATCAGTACTGCTACAAATTATGCTATATACAGTCTGTAAAGGGATGCTGTTCTCGATTCTGGCTCCTGCCTTACGCTCAAAGAGCCAAGCCATAAATGCATTTTTGCTAATTGTTCTAATAATGTTCATATTGAGGTCCATGAATCAGGTAATCATGGGTATACTTGAAAATCAGGAGTCCTTTCACTTCCAAAACATATTTTACAATTAGAAACTATGCAGTGATTACGTTTTCCCTTATTTTTTATACTTTGAATCCTTTTTTAAAAGATTTATTTATTTTATATACAGTGTTCTGTCTGCATGTATGGCTGTAGGCCAGAAGAGGGCGCCAGATCTCATTCTAGATGGTTGTGAGCCATCACGTGGTTGCTGGGAATTGAACTCAGGTCCTCTGGAAGAGCAGCCAGTGCTCTTAACCACTAAGCCATCTCTCCAGTCCCTCTACCATGAATTCTTGATGCATTCCCAAGAGAATAACCATTCCATTTGTTTGTTTTATTTTTCAAGACAGGGTTTCTCTGCGTATCTCTGGTTGTCCCAGAGCTCACTCCGTAGATCAGGTTGGCCTTGAACTCACAGAGATCCACCTGTCTCTGCCTCCCAAGTGCTGGGATTAAAGGTGTGATCCACCACTGCCCAGCTACACCATTCTTGTTAATAAAAAATTAAAACAACAACAACAACAACAAATTAAGCCCAGTGAAACATATTGGAAATGATGTGTTGTGAGAACTATAATTTTTTTTGGTTGAGAACAAGTAAGAATTTTTAAACATTATTTCTCATAAAATTATTTTAAAAATAGTTTCTTGTGTTGAGGACAGTAGGCTCTTAGCTGAGCTTTGGGGTATGTGTCCCTTGTAGCCATCTGTGCCTCTGATCACATCCGTTCAACTCTAACTCTCACTTCTCTGTGTACTCCCTCATTAAACATTTTCAGTATCACCAAGGTTTTGCCATTCAGCCTCCTCTTTTCCTTTTTTTTTTTTTTTAAATTTCATGTGCATTTGGTGTTTTGCCTGCATATGTTTATGTGTTTATGTAAGGGTATTGGATCCCCTGGAACTGGAGTTACAGCCAGTTGTGAGCTGCCATGTGGGTGCTGGGGATTGAATTTGGGTCCTCTAAAAGAGCAGCCGGTGCTCTAACCACTGAGCCACCTCTCCAGCCCCCAGCCTCCCCTTTTCTTATGCAGCTCCTTCCAAGTGATCTCAGCCATTTTCACACATTTCCTCTCTGCAGATTCATATTTCATGTTGCGCTTTTGTCAAAAATTTCCAGGGGCTGATCAGATTCACCACCTCCAACACTGCATCTAAAACCACGAGTATCCACCCAGCCAATCTGCTCTTTCCTCTGTGTTCTCGGCTGAGGATTTTCCTGGCCACACTCCTGGCTAAGCTGGGACTTCTGTCCACTCAGGCCCTCTCCCAGGAACCATCTCTAGACTCTAGCCGGCCGGTCGACAATGCCTGTGACTGCTGACTTTGCATCTGTTCCCTTCTCTCCATACCTAGGACCGTTCAACTGTAAGAACTTTTTTTTTTTAAATCATTTTAAAATATGTTAAAAGAATTCAACGCTTGCAGTCCTAAGACAGAGAGTGTGTGATTTGCAATGTAGATGAGCTGGCCGCAGACTTAAGTGCTGGTCTCCAGCAGTTCTGTGTTAGTGGCTCTGGGCTTCACCCAGCTGCGTTCTCAGCAGTCAGCTATTTCCCGCGAAAGGACACCTTGAGGCTTTCCAAGGCCATTAGGAGACTGTGTAAATGCTTGCTAAGAGAGGCAGTGATCCTGCTCTGGGTCAGTCTTTGCAACCTTCTCCTGCTAGCGATTATGAAACCCACAGTCTGACCCTTTGCCTCCTGGGCTTTCCCCAAAGTGTCTAAGTGTCTTATCTCTGTCTGTCTGTCTCTCTCTGTTTTTCTGTCTGTCACTTTCTCAGTTTTTGTCTCCTCCACCCCCCACTCTGAAAAGTCTAAGGGAACACACAGGCACAGTACAGGGTAAACAGCAGTGGTTGCCATTATGTACCGCTGCTGGCAGAGCATCCCTTTGTAGAGCAGGCCCCCACTGGGAAAAGTGGGGCATCTAATGTGGGGTCTCCAAGGTAAGGATGACAGGGGATAGCAGAAGAAGCTTGCAAAACCACACTTTGCCATTTTGAATCATTTCACTTCGGGCGAATTCCTTTAACTCACAGACCCAATTCACCAGCTGAAAGCTAGACATGGAAAGCATCTTTCAACTGGTAGTGATAATGCGTCTCTAGACGAGACAGTGTGTGAGGCTTGCTGAACGACAATCATAATTGGAAAACACACTGAACCAAACCAAGCCCAACCTGACCCTGTCCCAAAAGAACTTGCTGGCATCAGAGCATTATTTTAAAGCTGGGGGACTTACTGGCCCGGACTGTCAGTCAATGGTTCAACAGCGGAAACAAGGCTAGCTGTTTCCACCCAGCATCAGATGTGAGGACTGGGAGGACAGCGTGAATGACGTCCTCATGATGCGCTGGCTGTGTGTGTGTGCGCGTGTGCGTGTGCGTGTGTGTGTGTGTGTGTGTGTGTGTGTGTGCGTGTGTGTAGGGGGTTGGGCCTCCTTGCCTGCCCCATGAACTCAGGTTTGAGTTTTGGGGTGGGACGGATGTCAAGCAGAGAGGAAAAGTGCTTTTCACACACAGGTGACTTGGACATTGTGATTCCAGGGTGTGCTGGCTAGGTTATGTCCACTTGTCACAAACTTTGTCATCTGAGAGGAGGGAACCTCAACTGAGAAAATGCCTCCATAAGACTGGGCTGTGGGCAAGCCTGTAGAGCATTTTCTTAATTAATGACTGATGGGGAGGGCCCAGTCCATGGTGGGTGGTGCCATCCCTGGGCTGGTGGTCCTGGGTTCTATAAAAAAGCAGGCTGAACAAGCCAGGGGCAGTAAGTCTGTAAGCACTACTCCTTCACGGTCTCTGCATCAGCTCCTGCCCCCAGGTTCCTGCCCTGCTTGAGTTCCTGTCCTGACTTCCTTTGATGGTGAACAGCAATATGGCAGTGTAAACTGAATATAAACCCTTTCTTCGGCCGGGCGGTGGTGGTGCACGCCTTTAATCCCAGCACTCGGGAGGCAGAGGCAGGCGGATCTTTGTGAGTTCGAGGCCAGCCTGGTCTACACAGTGAGATCCAGGAAAGGCACAAAACTACACAGGGAAACCCTGTCTCGAAAAACAACAACAACAAAAAAACCAAAAAAACAAAAAACAAACAAACAAACAAAAAACCCCTTTCTTCTCCAACTGCTTTTTAAAATTTTATTTATTTGTAATTTATGTATATTGGTATTTTGCCTGCATCTGTGTCTGTGTGAGGGTGTTGGGTCTCCTGGAAAAGGAGTTACAGACAGTTGTGAGCTGTCATGTGGGTGCTTGGAATTGAACCCGGGTCCCCTGGAAGAACAGCCAGTGCTCTTAATCACCGAGCCATCTCTCCAGCACCCCCCCACCAAGTTGCTTTGATCATGGTGTTTCATTATAACAATAGGAACCCCAACCAAGACATAGAGAAAGTCTCCTTGAGGTCCTGTTGACAGAGTGACGGGACAGGGGAGGACATGCTTCCCACTGCACCAGGACAGTTTTAAAGTAGATCTATGTCAGGTCAGCCTGACCCCAGCAGTGAATCCCAGGAGTAGAGGAGGGGCATTCCACGTTGACTGCCAGCAGAATTGTGGAAAGAGCCAGGGTAGAGGGAGAGGAGAGAGCATTCATCTTTGAGGGCACTAAGTGTTCGGAATGTTGTCTCCCTACCCCAGGAAAACTGGCGGGAGCTGGCACTTGCACCCAAGTGTGAGGGGATGAATGAGATCATTGAGTTCTATCAAATCACCGAAGGTTTCCAGACACCCTTCGGCGTAAGCACAGTGTAGGTCCTGACTTCACGAAGGAGATGGCTTGCTGCTCTCCTCCCAGTTTCATTAGGGGCTGCAGATTTCATTTGACACAGTCCTGTGAAGCCTCAACAAACTTCCACATGTAAATGTACTCTTCTGGGAAGACAGCAAAGACATCTCTTTATTTTCCCATCTCAGATGCATTCTACCGACAGACAGGCCGCAGGAAGACCTTCATATCATCTTGGTTTTTTCTGTTTTTCTTTTTTCTTTTCCCCGGTAGGAAGAATGCCTTTACACTGTCCTGGGTGTATTTTGTCTCTACATCTGCTGTCCCCTGAGCATCTCACAGGTCACTGTTGGTGACTTCTGAGCTTCTTCTCCTGCTGTCCCCAGCAGCGTCTGTGTCTGCACTGCTCTTAAACTCAGTGACGGCATCGACCTGGCGCCTTAGCAACCGTATCTGAGATTTCCAGAAAATGTCCAGGAAGAAGGAATGGTCCCGACCCACAGTCACATGTGTTTACGTCTTGAGCCTGGTTCACTGTTACCTTAACATAAAACATCTATACACGAAAGGAAGAGCGGTCTCCACAGCAAACGCCGACAATTGTTCTGGAGTCCTTTCGGTCAGCTGGAGAGCGTGCCCACTGGACTGGGGTGAAGGGGCTCCTTCCCCTCCATATGAAGCTCCTTGTTTTCTGTAGCTTTATTACAAGGTCTGGATAGTTTTCGGTCCTCGAAGAAAGTGAGATCTAATGTCAAAGCATATTCTGTTTTGGAAGGGATCTGACTGACCCTGCTGGCCAGGCAGGCCCACCCTTGAACTATCTTGAGGTTGTGTATTAGTCAGGGTTCTCTAGAGTCACAAAACTTATGAAATAAACCCCTCCTCTATATAAACACACACACATATATATGGGCATTTATTGGAATTACTTACAGGCTGCAGTCCAACAATGGCTAACTGTGAGTAGGAAGTCCAATAATCTAGTAGTTGCTCAGTCCCACAAGGCTGCGTGTCTCAGCTGGTCTTCTGTGTACACTCACTCAAGTTTTTAGTATTCTTAGGGAAACTCTGAAAAAGGAGATGTAACTCCCTGAGTGGTAGATGTCACCTACACCATCACGGGTATTGTTTGATTGTTGTATCAAGGTGATTCCAATTGCAAGGCTTTGAAAGATGTAATGATAAATCAAGAGGCTGTCCTGGAGCAAACAGTATTTCCCAAAGCCCACTCACTGTAGTGCTTCATAGACTCGTTCCTGAGTAGTAAGAACAAGCCAAGGCCTCTAACAATGGTTCCAAAATTGATGGGGTTCGTTTGATAAAGGTTGGTTTCTTCTTACCATGTCACAGCTCAAGGCAGGGCAGGGCATCACTGCTCCAGGGATGTTCAGGGATGCGGACTTGTCCAACACGCCTTCCCTGCCATGGCTCTCTGGGCCATCCTCTGGGTTTCCTGCCATCAACTGGCACACAGGATGGAAGAAATGCTTTAAAAAGGAAGTGCTAACCCTGCCTAGGGGTTGGGACCTCCCGGCATTGGAGCAGACTTGGAGGGACGGTAGGATGTACTAGGACATTCCACAGAGGGAAAGTCCTAGAGACTCATGAGAAAACACGACGTGTTCCAGTAATAGCCAGAGTCACAACTTGGAACACAGTATGTGCTGACTCACTTCTTCCCGAGGACTTTGCAGTAGCCTGAGAGGTCTTGTCTCGTTTCTGCTGGATCTGAAGCCTCAGTTCACTGAGTTTTTACCCATGGTTGCCTGTTTCTATTTCATATGGTTGCTGATCCTCCTGCATGGTGAGAGCTCTCTGAGGCTTGTGAACTCTCTAGTTCTAAAGAGAAGCGAGGGGGCTGGAGAGATGGCTCAGCCGTTAAAGGCTAGGCTCACAACCAAAAATATAAGAGAAGCGAGGATTTTAAAAGAGGAAGAAAAACAAAGATCTCGCGTTGTTAGGACAGCCTCTAATATGCAGCGTAGCAAGCAAGGCCCACTTAGTATCTACACAGCATGCAGATATTCTGTTTTGAGCTTTCTGAAGGTAATTGCCATGGCTTATGTAGATGGCCTTTGTTCCAGTCACAGGTACATAGTTGTCCTATCAACTCTTTGTCCTATGAGCCCTTCCATAGCACTCACAGCCTGGCCTTTTACTTTTTCCAGCATATCTTAGTTAGGGTTTCTACTGCTGTGACAAAAAACCATGACCAAAAACCAAGTCGGGGAAGAAAGGGCTTATACTTTCAGATCACAGTCCACCATTGCAAGAAGTCAGGACAGGAAGTCAAGCGGGGCTGGAACCGGGAGGCAGGAGCTGACGCAGAGGCCATGGAGGGGAGCTGCTTACTGCCTTGCTTCCCATGGCTTGCTCAGCCTGCTTTCTTATAGAACCCAGGACCACCAGCCCAGGGATGGCACCATCCACCATGAGCTGGGCCCTCCCCCACTGATCACTAATTGAGAAAATGCCTTACAGTTGGATCTCATGGAGGCATTTCCTCAACTGAGTCTCTTTCTCTCTGAAGACTCTAGCTTGTGTTGAGTTGACACACAAAACCAGCCAGTACACAGCGGCAGACCAAAATGGACAGAGAAAGGACAAGATGGAAATTACAGACTTTTTGTAATTTATTCTAAGAAGTGACAGGTGATGGTTCGTTAATTGTCGACTGGCACAGTCTATAGTCACCCAAGAAGAAAGTCTCAATGAGGGATCGTCTAGATCAGGTTGGCCTATGGCCATGTTTGCTTTGTTTACTCATGTTAAATGATGTAGGAAGACATAGCCCAGCTTGGGCAGCACCATTCCCTAGTCAAGGGGATCTTGCAGCTTATTATGTGTAGAGAGGGGGTTGAGCATGAGTAAGCATGCATTCATTCATTTCTTTCTGCTCTTGACTGTGGATATGACTAGCTGCATTATGTCCCTGCCTTGACTTGCAATGATGAACTGTAACCTGGAATAGTGAGTCACATAAGCCTCTTCCCTAAGTTGCTTTTTGTCAGGGTATTTTATTACAGTCACATGAATGAAACCAGGACATACAGCATCATGTTTGCCACATTCTACTTGCTAGAGGTAAGGCACTAGATCTCGTCCACACTCAAGGGAAAAGGTGTGCAGAAACACATGGCTACCAATAGGGTTAGGTCATTGACACCATGCTATGGACTGTCAGCTATGGGAGGTTACATTCTGGGGGCGTTAATCTGGATTGTCAACTTGATTGGAACAAGAGACACCCAGAAAATTGTCAAAGCACACTTCTGGGTAAATCCATGAAGATGTTTCCAGAGACAGAAAATGGACATATGAAGTAGACACTAAAGGAGGAAGACCTGCCCTCTGAGGGGGCGGGGCTGTCCAATAGGCTAGAGACTTGAATGGAGTGAGGGCGGAGGAGGGAGGTAGCCAACCAGTAGGTGCAGGTGTGCACATTGCTGCTGTCGTCATTCATGGACACAATTTCAGCTTCTCTATCCTTTCAGAATAGACACACACCAGAGACTCTCCAGGGGGCTCCCAGGCATTAAACTTCAGACTGGGATAGCCATCACTACAGAATTCTGTTTTTTCTTGTACAAACAGTCATTGTGGCACTATCCAAACTCCAATTGTGCGAGCCAGTCTAACACCCCCCCCAACACACACACACACACACACACTTTGTTATACATATGTACCGAGAACTTGACTAATGCAGATAGTCTCTGGAGCCCAGTTCTGTCTAACACAAAGCAGATGCTCCCAAAAGTGCTCAGGCAGAAGACTGAAGTTGAACAGAGCTGCTGACGTCACGTAGGTGCCACCACTGGGGACGCTTCCTTAACAATCTCCTTGTCTCCATTGCCAGCCATTTGCTCTGTTGTTCTGGGCACCCTGATCCTGAGGAGCAGGGAAGAAAGGGGGAGCTCAGCCCAGCAAGTTACACAGTCTTCAGCCTACGGCTCAGTTGTCTTGAACTTTGCTTTATTTACATGAACCAGGCAGCCGTGTGGTCAATTACTGAACAACTGAGCACAGGCTATGAGCCAGGCTCTGGGACCGCAGTGGGGAAGACAGGAAAGTCTTTGCTCTTTGGAGAATGTTTGCAGTAATTAGTTTCCTTTTGGGTTTGAAGTGGTTTCTTTGTTGGTTTAGAGAAAATACACCGGACCTTATCATGTCCTGGGTGTAATGTCATGGAGGTGCTGGGGGGCTGTTGGCTACTGTCCTGACCCAGCCTGACTGCCCTGACCATGGTGTTGACAAGTACAAATGCAGCCTCACACCCACCTCCCAGTTTTCCTTTCTGGTGGGATCTTTTCTTTTTGAGGCAGAGTCTTGCTATATATTCCAGTACAAGGCTACCTTGAATTCTCTATGTAGCTCAGGTTAGCCTCAAACTGGAAGCAATTTTCCCTGCCTCTGCCTTCTGAGTGCTCAGGTTGTAGATGTGTGTCACCATGCCTGGCTGGTTTTTTAATTTGTTGTTGTTCATGTGACTTACTGCCTTGTAATGTGTTGATAATTTACTTCTTATCTTTACTGTGTGTGGTTGACTCTGCTGTATTTCTAGATGCAAGTCTAGAGCTGTGCGTGGCTCATACAGTGTTCAGCAAATATAAGTTGACTGATGGATGAAGAGAGCCCTACCATGGCAGGCTTTCATTTTAGGTCCTATATCATTGAAATGTTTATGTGAGCAAATTGCTGGCCACGAGAGACCAGGAAGTTTGTGTATGTGTGTGTGTGTGAGGAGGCATTGGGGCAGAAGAGGTGGTTCAGCAGTTTTGGGCATTCATTGTTCTTGCAGAAGACCTGGGTTTGATTCCCAGCACCTGCATGATGGCTTACAACTGTCTCTAACTCAAGTTCCAGGGGATCTAACATCCTTTTCTGACCTCTGAGGTCACCAGGCACGCACGTAGTTCACAGACATAGACATGATCAAAACCCTCAAACACATAAAATAAAATTAACAAATCTTTTAAAAAAAATGTTCCCGCTGTGTAGGCCTGGATGGCCTGGGACTTGTTACTTAAATCAGGCTGTCCTCAAACTTGGGCAGTCCTCCTGCTTCTGCCTCTAGTGTCCAGGGACCACAGGCGTGTGCCTCCACACCAGACTTAGACAGTTTTCATGAAGGAATAACGAAGCAGAGAGAAGTGCCCAGGCTCTCAATTGTGGCTACTTGTCCCAGAAAGGGAATCGGGCTTAATTTGTTCCTGGGGCTGAGAAACGAGGAGTGATTTATGAATGCCAAGTGGGTCAGGAACGGATATGACGTCATTGCTTTCTTCTGCCCCATATTTTGTCCTCTAGTCTGCCCACCGATGTCTGTCTGTCCACCAGTGTCTGCCTTTCATTGTCTTAATGAGCCTTTGCAGGGGCAGGGTGAGCTGGCTGCTAATGAAGCTGGGGTTGCCTGGTGATTTGGAATGAGTTGAGTCTAATCAGAGCCAAATCGGTGGCTCTCACCTTTATCCTCTGCAGAATGAGGAGTCACTGGGAAGCAGCAATTACTTTTTCCAAGCGCTTCAGGAAGTCGATGCTGCAAAATTTCCAGGCCTTGCAAAGAACAGGAAGTGCTTATGGGAAGTGAAGTCACCCTGGCTAACCTCAGCTTTTGGTTAAATTTGTCCTCACTGATGTCTTCCTCCTTTTGCTTTTAATGCATGCTGTTTTGGATTAACACGATCCTTTAGCTAAGCCCTTGATGTTTAGACTGGTGGGAAACTTGTGAAAACTTCAGGCTTCATTATTGAACTAAGTACACATGCACTTGAGTACACACACTCACACACACAGACACAGACACAGACACAGACACACAGACACACAGACACAGACACACACACACACACACAGACACACACACAGACACACACACACATGCACACACATGAGGATTAATTAAAGCAGGTCTGATTTTCTCCTCACATAGAGTCACACCTGTAATCCCTCAATTCTGGGAAGTAGAGACAAGACGATCAGGACCTCAAGGTCAGCCATGGATACATAGTAAGTCCCAGGCCACCTTTGACTTCATGAGACCCTGCTCAACTTCTTTCTCCCTACCTGGAAAATTAGACTGCCCAAAGCCCAGCTCCAAGGACAGTGAGCTGCTGTCCCTGTGCTGTGGAGAAGGACTCTGGGGTCAGTGCAGGCCAGAGTGATGAGGTGCAGCTCAGCACGACCATGTTGCCTTTTTTTCTTTGCCTCATCAGAGATTCTTTCCCTTTCTTTTTTAATTTTATTTTTAGTATTATGTGTATGAATGTTTTGCCGGCATATATGCAGTGTATATATGTGTGAGTGTCCTCAAAGGTCAGAAAAAGGCATTCGGTCCCTTGGAACTGGAGTTATAAGTTACACACCCTGAACTACCATGTGGGTGCTGGGAATCAAACCCAGGTCCTCTGGCAGAGCAATGAGTGCTCTAAAGCCCTGAGCTGTCTCTCCAACCCTTTTTTTTTTTTTTTTTTTTTTTTTTTTTTTTTTTTTTTTTTTTTT
>CABHPQ010000830.1:18794-50841 GCA_902168405.1 Peromyscus aztecus | reverse complement strand
TCTGCCTCCCGAGTGCTGGTCTCCAATCCTTTTAAGGATGAGGTGGGACCTAGAAGCAGAGGAGTCATTTGTCTTTCTTTACACTAGAAGAAATCGAAAGGGAGAAAATCCTCTCTAGACATCTGCACTTCGGATTGGACTGCGCGGTAGCTCTCACTGGGCAGCCAGGACTGCTTGGCAAAGACGCTGTAGCATGGTAGAACCACTCACTCTACCCAGGACCGGGGACCTCAGTGATTAAAATCACATTTTAATTTTGTACCTCCTCTATATTTTGACAGTGTACACTAGTGTAAGTCAAAAGACAGAAAACAGATCAGTGTGAAATCCCATCATTCAGGAATTATTAATGTTATCATGTTGTTAAGCATCCCTGCAGGTCATTTTGTTGTCTTTACAGTAACCAGGACTGAGCCCCACACATTGCACATGCAAGGCAAACAGTCTGCCACCCAGTTCTGTCCACATATGCTTGGTCTCTTAATTGTTTATTTTCCTACAGAATGAATCATTTCCCCATTTTTGATGAATTAGATGAAAATATTCAATGAGGAGAATAGTCTATAGATTACTAACCAATAGCCACATTCTAAACTAAAAGTAGATTCTCCTTCTTCTTCTTCTTCTTCTTCTTCTTCTTCTTCTTCTTCTTCTTCTTCTTCTTCTTCTTCTTCTTCTTCTTCTCCTCCTCCTCCTCCTCCTCCTCCTCCTCCTCCTCCTCCTCCTCCTCCTCCTCCTTCTTCTTCCTCCTCTTCCTCTTCTTCTTCTTTTTGTCCTGTAAAGAGCCAGATAGAAAGTCTAGACTGTGATTACGCATCTCTTTCACAACTGGGTAAATGAAGGAGTCTGTGTTCTAATAAAACTTTATTTATAAGCACCAGGTCCTATCTGGCACATAGATCTGAGGACTCTTCTTGGAAGTGATTTCTCTTAGTTTAAATATTATTGTAGATTCTGTGGTAGAGACTGTACTTCCTCAGGTAGGACCAGATCTGTATAGACATTTGTAGACATAATATTGAAGTAAAGGTCAAAAGCCTTCAAGGTAATTTGTCTAGCAGTTTTAGTAATGTAGGGCAACTTTACCACATTTTTCTCAATATTTATTTTATTGATTTAATGCTAAGTCATATTTTTTGGGAGATAAATTACTAACCGGAAAAAAAAGCAGCCTAAATAGTATATTTGAAACAATTCAAAGTTTAAAACAAATAAGGCATTCTTATTGTTTTGAAGGAATAAAAAAACCTTGACATTTTTGTTTCAAACTGCATTAAGCACTGTTAACTGCTGAGTCATCTCTCCAGCCCCCTTGGAGTTTTTTCAGTCATGATTTGTAGGGTATAGCACTATATGTAAGTGCTGTCCATGATTTGTTGCATGGACATGTGACTTTTTCTCCTCCATCTGCCTCCCCTCTTTTTGATACCGGATCTCAATATGTAGCTCTGGCTATCCTAGAACTCAATATCCATATCAGACTGGCCTTAAACGCATAGAGATCTGTCTTCCTGTATCAAGTCTTTCTCTGTCCTGACAGTCAGCTCCCAAATAGCAACACAGAGTCTTATTACTAATTGTGAAAGCTCAGCAGATAGCTTAGGCTTGTTTCTAACTATCTCTTATAACAAATTAACCCATATCTTTTAATCTACATTCTTTTATGTGGCTTGGTTACCTTTACTTTGTATTGCTCATGCTCCTTCCTCTATGTATCCTGGATTTTCTGCCCTTCTTCTTCCCAGCATCCTCTGTGCCTGGTAATCCTGCCTAGTTATTGGCCATTCAACTTTTTATTAAGCCAATCAGACGTGACACATCTTCACAGTATACAAAAAGATTATTCCAAAACATCTGCCCCTGCCTCTGCTGAGATCAAAAGGAGGGTGACACGGCTTCCTTTTTTGATGTGATTACAAATGATTTCAGTTGGCAGTTTAGTGCCTACTGCCACAGTACAGAAACACAATTAGTTTCTCTATGCTGGTCTTATATCTTGTGACCTTACTGAACTCACTTTTTAGTTCTCTGGGTAGTATGTGTGTTTGTGTGTGTGTGTGTGTGTGTGTGTGTGTGTGTGTGTGTGTGTGTGCATGTGTGGTGGGAAGAGACAAGGTCTTGCATGCCCAGGCTATCCTGGAACTTGAAGCAATTCTCTTGTCTCAGTTCCCAAGTCTTAGTGTTGCAGGCATATACTCAGGAGATTCTGCAGGTATAATTCTGTTTTTTTTTAAATGTTTGGTAGAATTCTCTGAGTTTTTAGTTTATATTATAAGGTGCAATTGTTTATAGTTTCTCCTTTTTATATGTTAGTTTCTAAGCCAAAAAAATTGAGCATGGTGCAGTTAATTTATGTAGTTGTAAGATGTGAAGTCTTTGCAGCTCTGCTTCTGAGGTCTACAGTGGTGGGATGCTGCTTGGGATAGCTGTTTCCTCTCACCCACATCTGACTTTAATCTTGGATTTGAAAACTGGTTAGGCAAATGCCCTGTGGCCTAGTAGGAAATGAACTTTTTCCTGAGAGGATTTACATTTGATTCTACAAGATACCTGAAGGTGTTGCCAGTTTAAGAACTCTTTAACACAAGTTCAAGGCTTGAGAGTCCCTGAGAAATGGAAGAACAGGTGTTTAACCTGGGCTACGTTCAGTTCTGTGCCATGCCTGTTCTATGGGGCAGGCTCTCTAAAATCTAGATTACTGTGGGAAAACTCTTATTTCATTTCTAGTTTACTTGGTTTGGGGGTGTCCCTTTCTCTTTTCTCTTCCTAGAAGGTTGCCAAAATAAAAAATGTGAAGCTTCAGGGTGGAGAGCTGCCCTCAAGGCAGGAAGAGCGCTGCCTTCATTTCTGTTTCTAGGGTCCGGGCCACTGGTGCTAGGGGGTTATAATAGTTAATAGAGATGGGATGATCCACACAAACTGTGAGGAGTAGCCATCCATGGCTGGGGTGCTGGACCACACACAGAGAAGGGAAGTGAATGCCAGTGCTCCCTGCTTCCTGACCGTCGGTGCAGTGTGACCTATGGCCTCAAGACAACTGCCCTGTCTTCCTTAATGGAGCAGTGGGTGTCAGAGGGAAGGGGTTAAACAGAACTAAGATTTACTTTGTAATAGCAGTGTAAAGTCATGAGGTACTTTTCCTTCCTCCCTTCCCCTGCCCCCTCTCCTTTCTTCCTTCCTTCCTCCCTCCGTATGTGAAAAGGTGTGCACCACAGAGAAGCCTGGAAACAGCAGCGGCCGCAGGACACGTCGCTGCTTCTGCCACCTGGGGCTCCACATACTGCTTCTTAGAGACAAGGCCAATTTCACGTTTGGAACAAGAAATGTGCAATACTTTTGGAAGACTGGATTATAGCAGAGAGAGCGAGGATGCTCTTAAACACCAGTGATACCATGTCAGGAGGGCTTAGGAGTCCACCCGGAGACCCCCATTGACAACAGCCAGGCAATGGAGAGCTTTCTGTAGTTGGTCTAAGTTGGTTCCCATCCCAGCGGGGAGGCTGCTTTTATCAGCATCAGAAGAAGCTGAGCTGAGTCAGGACTTGAATTTCCCAGCCTGAATCAATCACAGTAAAGAGGTTTCCAGTTTTATCTTATCCAGCGTAAGGAAGAACCAATGTTCCCCTTAGCACAGGCATCTTGGGATGCTTCTGATCATCTGTCCTCAAAGATGGCAGGACTTTTAAAAAATTATATGTCCTCTTACTATTATTGTTTTCTATTGTGCATTTTTCTTAATGTGCAGCTAGCATTTAAATGGCTTTGCTTACCGTGTCCCCCAATGTCTCAGACATCCCAGTACAATAGCAGACAGACTAGCTCTAACTCCTAGGTGGGGCTCTGTTATTCATTTTGAATGAAAAGCATCGAACAGAGGGGAGCAGGATTGCGCATCTGGCAGGTGTGTGGCAATTCTTCTAATTCCTTATTTTTTGATTGGTTTTTAATTTTTACGTGTATGAGTGTATGTATGTGTACCAACTGTGTGCAGAGGAATTCAGAGGCCAGAAGAGGGTGATGGGTCCCTGGCACTGGAGTTACTGAGAGTCATGAGTTGCCATGCCGGTACTGGGAACCTAACCCCAGTCCTCTGCAAGAGCAGCCAGTGCTCTTAAGCGCTGGGCATCTCTCCAGCCCCTCATTCAGTTGTCTGTTCTGTGAGCACACACTGAGAAGACTCTCTGGGCAGATCCTGTATTGTGAACCGAGACAGAGTAAACAACATGGACTTGAACCTTGTGTTGTTTGCAGTCTAGAGAGGAGATCAGGTGACTAATCTAACAGCAGTGTAAATGTGTTAATGTAACAGCAGTGTAAGTGTGTTAATGTAACAGCAGTGTAAGTGTGTTAATGTAACAGTAGTTTAAGTGTGTTTGGCATGCTGAATGCTGTTTAGTGCTGGGTTTAGTACGTGGAGTCCGTCTATTGTCAGAGCTGTGACGGCAAAGTGTAAAGGAAGCATTTAAGAGCCACACAGTGTTTTCCTCCAAGGGAAAGCCTTAGAGCTGCAGTCTAGAGGACATGCAGACATTAACTAGAAGAAAGGGATCCGGGAGAGGCCATTCAGGTAGGGGAGAACCTGGCCCGGACCAGGTAGGAGAGCTGTGCGTGTTAGAGTTGAAGAGGCTGAAGACAGTCAATAGAGTTAGGATGCACGCAGAGAGTGAGGTGCGGGCACAAGGTGACGATGATAGACAGACGTGGCAGGGGCCAGATATTTTGAGTCCTAAGAAACTAGTTACCGGTTCTGTTTGGAACTTGGACTCAATGGAAGTCAGAGATCACCATGTAATTTTTCTTGGATCAGTGTTGTGTGTGTGTGTGTGTGTGTGTGTGTGTGTGTGTGTGTGTGTGTGCATGTGTGTGTATATCCATGCACATGCCCAGTACGTTGCTGCTGCATTTAGATGTAGGGGTCAAACTTGAGCTACTTTGTGAAATGCGACGTGGAAAGACATTTGTGGTTGATCAACAAGTGCAGAGGTGGTCGTCTGGGGACAGACTTTCAACACTACTGTTGAGAAACAACACATCTGGCACAGGTGAAGCCGTTGTTATTCTGTCCCTTTTAATCTGGTTTTCATTTAGGGGTTTACAGTTTCAGCAATATATAGGCCTAAGGACACCTACAATGGCTGTACAGTCAGCCGCACCCCCCCACCCCTGTAGGCATCTTTGAACATGCGGGCTGCTGCTGCTTATCTTCATTTCCATGCTATGCACACACTACTGGGGCAACTTCTGGACAGTTACTCTTTGCCCTACAAACTCTGCAAAGTTGAATCCATGAACCAATGTTCTCCAGTGACAGGCACTATTTCCATTTAGTGGTCACCAGAGCCCCCTACTGGGAGAATCACTCAACAACCCGAGCACCAGAAGCAGGGGCAGGTGTGTGTTTTGTAGAATGTTCCTCAATGTGGATTTGTCTGAGAGTTCCATCATGGTTCCACGGGGTTATACTGTGGTTTTTGAAGAGGAAGATCATAAAGGCTATCATGCCATCATTTTAAATCCCATTGTCTCAGGGGACTTGGATCAGCATGACATCACAGCTGTTAATTTTGGTTGCTTAGCTGGGCTGAGGAGGTGTCTGTTAGACATTCTACCATGGTTACTTTTTTCTTTTTTGTAGCAGGAATCTTAGAAGGTCTTATTAATAAAATTGAACCTGGAGCCGGGTATTGGGGTGAAATGCTAGAAGATCAGAGAAGCAGAACAAACCACAGCAACCTCACCTCGCCAATTCCTCAGCTGATCCTGTTTCCTCAGACTGGAAGCCTCTGAATCCTCATCCAGAATGAATCTCAGCTGAACTGTGCTGCTCAAAAGCCTAAAAGCTTAACTGCCCCTAGTTCCTGGTCCTCACGCCTTATATGCCTTTCTGCTTTCTGCCATCGCTTCCTGGGATTAAAGGCTCACTTCCTGGGATTAAAGGCTCACTTCCTGGGATTAAAGGCTCACTTCCTGGGATTAAAGGCGTGAGTCACCATGCCTGGCTGTTTCCAGTGTGGCTTTGAACTCACAGAGATCCAGATGGATATCTGCCTCCCAAGTGATAGGATTAAAGGTGTGTGTGCCACCATTTTCTGGCCTCTGTCTATCTAGTGGCTGTTCTGTCCTCTGACTCAAGATAAGTTTATTAGGGTGCACAATATTTTGTGGAACACAATATCACCACGCTTCTTCCTTTTTGTGCTAGTTTAAGGTTTTATTTTTATTTATGTGTATCTGTGTGAGTGTGGTCAAGTGTGTGCAGGTGCTTGCAGAGGCCAGAAGAAGGTGTTGGGTCCCCTGAAATTGGAGTTACAGATGGTTGTAAACTGCTAGACAGAGGTGCTGGGAGCTGGGTCCTCTGGAAGAGCAGCTGGTGCACTTAACCTCTGAGCCATGCCTCCAGCACCTTTTCATGTTAATTCAAATACCTCCTTCTTATTTTATGTGGACAAAAAGATATATTTCTTACCATTCTTTTCAGAAGAGGGAAGACAAGAAATAGAATGAGTGTTAACAATCATTTCTTTTCATCACTGGGGATGGAACCCGAATGGGGTGGTTTGAATGTAATTGGCCCCCATAATCCCAAAGAGAGTGGCACTGTTAGGAGGTGTGGCTTTGTTGGAGGAAGTGTGTCGCTGTGGGGGCGGGCTTTGAGGTTTCCTATGCTGAGGATACCGCCCAGTGTGTCAGTCGACTTCCTATTGCCTGCAAGATGTAGGACACTCAGCTACTCCTCCAGTACCATGTCTGCCTGCTTGCTGCCAGGTTCCCCACCACAATGACAATGGACTGAACTTCGGAAACTGTAAGCAAGCCCCTCAATAAATGTTTTCCTTATAAGAGTTGCCATGGTCATGGTGTCTCTTCACAGCAATAGAAACCTAACTAAGATACCAAGGCCTCATCCATGCTTGGACTGCACTCCCTTATCAGCCAAACCAAGAACCACTTTCAATAGCCTAAAACAGACATGCCAGAGTTGTGCAGCCCAGTCCAATGGACACATCTACAAACAACTCCCACACCCGAGGTTCGGGGAACGCTGTGGAAGAGGGGATGGAAACATTGTAAGAGCCAGAGGACCAGGGAGTTTGCCATGAGACTGTGTCTCCTAGTCATGTGAGATGCTACACCCATAGAATGTCACTGACACGACTGACTGAATGTGAGCTGAACAAGGACAACAATAGACAAGCCACAGTGGATGGGAAAAAGACCATGAGGCCTCAACCCTTCAGAACAACCACAGGCAATTAAGGAATCTTGAGATTGCAGTAACAGTCTTTCCTAGGGAAAAGCATACCTTCTCTATAAAAATGTACACACAAGTAGCATTATAAAGACTAAGCAGGTTACATTTAGGACTATATATGTATCTGCATACACACATGTGCATGTGACAACAGTTAATAAACAAACAAGGCACTGAATTTGAAAGAGAGCGTGGAGGAGTGTGTATAATGGAGGGTTTAGAGGGAGGAAAGGGAAGGGGAAAATGATGTAATTATATTATAATCTCAAAAATAAAGGAGAAAAAAGCAAAGACATGTGACCAGTTTGGCCCCTCCTGGCTGTGTGATTGGCTAAGTTACCTCCTAAGCATCACTTACCAGAATTTGTAGGATGGGATTGTAAGAGGCATCTCCTCAACAGCATGTGCAAAGCACTTAGCACCTGGAGCAGGTGGCACTCCTAGCGTTAATATGACAGAACTAATCATGATCACCATGCATTTATTTTGGGGCCCCTGTTGAGTTCAGTCTTCAAAGTCAATAGGACAAGTCCTCAACTAGGAAGTCTTTTCACTACTGTCTTCTAGTTTGCTTTTCTATTGCTATGATAAAACACTGATCAGAAGCAACATGGGGAAGAAAGGGTTTGTTTCATCTTACAGCTTATGTTCATCATGAAGGGAGCCAAGGCAGGAACTCAAACAGGGCAGGAACCTGGAGGCAGGAACTGAAGCAGAGACTGTTGAGGGACACTATCTTACAGGCTTGCTCAGCCTGCTTTCTTATACAGCTCAGAACCACCTGCCCAGAGGTGGTGCTGCCCACAATGGGCTGGGTCTTTCTACATCAGTTGTCAATCAAGAAAATGTCCCAATGACTTACCGATGGGTTAGTCTTCAGAACAGAGGCATCTTCTCAGCTGAGCTCTCCTCTTTCCCGATGACTCTGGCTTGTGTTGAGCTGACAACATGCTGACAAGCACAAAATGCAACCTGGACTTGGTTTTGTGGAAACAATTGAGCCTTCTGGTTCTTGCAGTTATCAGCATAACATTTCATGAGACTCTACATCTTGAGATCTGTGTTTGAAGCAGCAATGTGGCTTCCGATGGAGTTGCCTGGGAGGCACAGCTAGGGTCAGGTTACACGGGACTCTGCAAATAAAGCCTGAGTTAAGAATGCTTTCCTAATTAAAACATTACATAGTTTCCAAAGTCATAGAAGCAAGAAGACCTTTGACAGATGAAATTCAGGTTCCTCTAAAGCTATCATCCTAAAGTCAACACAACTCATGCTGTGGCATATTATTTTAAGATGTGTTACATTTGTTTATGGTGTGGAATATTTGTTGTAATGATGCAAAGATGTGTTGCATTCTTTTATGTTGCATTTGTTTAACTCTGTGAAGCTGTGTTACCTTACCTGTCTAAAACACCTGATTGATCTAATAAAGGGCTGAATGGCTAATAGTGAAGCAGGAGAGAGAAACAGGCAGGGCTGGCAGGCGAAGAGAATAAATAGAAGAACATTAGAGGGCAGAAGGAGAAGCAAGAGAGATCAAAAAGTGAGAAAAGAAGGGGCCAGCCACCCAGTCACACAGCCACACAGCCACACAGCTACCCAGCCACACAGCCAGCCATGGAGTAAGAGTGAAAGTAAGATTGCACATGTAGGAAAAGGAAAAAGCCCAGAGGCAAAAGGTAGATGGGGTAATTTAAGTTAAGAAAAGCTGGCAAGAAACAAGCCAAGCTAAGATCAGGCATTTATAAGAAAGAAGAAGCCTCTGTGTGTGATTTATTTTGGGAGCTGTGTGGCAGGCCCCCCTAAAGAACAAAGAGCCAAAAGAGTAAAAAAAAAAAACCCAACAAATTCAACCAACTAAAGTGCTTTCTTTCTTTTTTTTTTCTTTTTTTCTTTTTTTTTTTTTAAATTTAAACTGTTTGGCCTAAGCTCAGGCTTCTTGTTAACTGTTCTTATATCTTATATCAATCCATTTCTATTAATCTATAAGTTGCCACGTGGCTCATGGCTTACCAGTATCTTAACATCTTCTCATAGCCGTGGCTGGCAGCATCTTCTGCCTCAACCTTCCACTTCCCAGAATTCTCTTCTCTGCTTGTCCCGCCTATACTTCCTGCCTGGCTACTGGCCAATCAATGTTTTATTTATTTATTTATTAACCAATCAGAGCAACACATTTGCTATACAGAACATCCCACAGCACTTCCCCTTTTCTTTTTTTAACTTTCACATAATAAAATTACAGATAACAAAACAATTATCAAGCAAGAATTACAGTTATAATATCTAGTCTATTTATAATAACTAGTCTATTTGGCAAAATTAAAGAAGATATCCTATCTATCTTATATTTGTGAGTCTAAGGATTCATATCTAACTTATCTTTTATATACTAAGGAAAATTATAACTACCTCTAGTCTTTAACTACATCAAAGACCTCAGAAGGATATAATACTACCTGAGAAATGGGAGAAGGATGCAAGCAACCTTTGGGAGTCTTGCAGGGTAGACAGAGACAGCTGTCAGCCCGGACAGTCATCCAGAGTTCCTCTGTAAAGTTGGGGCATCTGTCTTTAGCCCACAGGGCTAGAGTCTCTCAGTCATTTTTTTTTCTTCTTTTTTAGTGTCTTGTAGAATGTCTGGCAGTTTTCTCTGTGCAGTCACTTTTTTCAGTGTCCTGTAGAATGTCTGGCAGTTTCCTCTGCAAAGCAGGAACCTGAAGGACCATTTTGTCAAGCAAAGTTCAGTGGTCACCTTCCTATGGGTCCTGCATGTCCAGTTGATCAAGCAGTCCAGGCAAGAACAGTTTCTTGCTCAAATGGCTATTTTTGCCAAGAAGAAGATAAACTCCGTATGGAGTGTCTTTGATGCCCATCCTCCTCTCTGAAGTAAATCGGTGCTGCCAGGAGCAGACATGTCTCACTGTCCAGACAAGTGTAAATTTTTAAAAATATTTTAAATGCCGTATTTTGTAGGTCTTTGAAGTGTTTGAAGATTACCTATCCATCTGAAATATATCTATGTAGCCGGGTGGTGGTGGCACATGCCTTTAATCCCAGCACTCGGGAGGCAGAGCCAGGCGGATCTCTGTGAGTTTGACGCCAGCCTGGGCTACCAAGTGAGTTCCAGGAAAGGTGCAAAGCTACACAGAGAAACCCTGTCTCGAAAAACTAAAAAAAAAAAAAAAAGAAAAAAGAATATATCTATGTATACCTAGAAAACTTAACATGACTGTAAGTTTGACTATCATAGAAGACTAATTGATCTGTATTTCTTAATTATCCATTACAATCTAAATGAGTTGCATAAACATAATACCTCAAACAAGAGTAGAATTATATATACAGTATAACAAAATTAAGTTTAAACTTGTATCAATAAATTAAAATCTATACCAATGTAAAACATTTCAAACAAGTTGTTGCTCTTTAAAAGTAGGTTCATTAATCTACCCTTTCATCCTATCATATCTAAACTATCCCTTTTTCTTCTTTAGAAAGAGATTGTATTTATAATCAACCTGTTTTAAATAAAAATATTGCTTTTTCTCTGTCCCACATGAGAGGGCTCTTCTGATTTGGGACACAAGAATTTCTTAACTTTTTTATTTTTGTTTTTTTTTTTCAAGACAGGGTTTCTCTGTATAGCTTTGTGCCTTTCCTGGAACTCACCTGGTAGCCCAGGCTGGCCTTGAACTCATAGAGATTCACCTGGCTCTGCCTCCTGAGTGCTAGGATTAAAGGCGTGCGCCATCACAGCGCCCGGCTTTTTTTTTTTAAGCAATATGTTTGAGTTTAGAGAAGGAGTGAGGCAATTCCATCTCCAAAGCCAGCTTGGTATATTTGGGAATTTGGGCATAGCTTCTCTTACTACTTCCTGCTGGGGGGAGGGTGCTGTATCTTTGGGGACACAAAGAAAATTTTAGAATTATGGAGTAGTCTGTAAGGGTGTATATTCTGAGCCAGTTGCCTTGAAACCATTCTGGATATTGGATCATTTGGGCCATGGTGTCATCGGAGACCTTTCAGTTGGTCTTTGTTGGTCAAACCTGATGTATCTTAATCTAGAACAAATCCATAGCCTCTGGCTTTCTGTGAAAACAAAAGCAGAGCCTCCTTTCCAAAGCAACATATCCTTACATCCAATTTTTGAAGTCAAGGTACCTTTAAAATATACATATTGGTTTAACTCAACAGCTTTTACAATCAAATGTTTTTCTGCAGTTAAAAATCTCAAAGACAACACAATCCAGATTCTCTGTGTAATATCCATCTTTATGTGGCTTATTTTTTATACTACCTTTACTGTCTCTTTAAAGACTTTATTTTAAAAAACTATCTATTTCTTTATATAACTGTATATACTTTTTTTTCCTTTGAAGCCTACGTGTATTTTTACACATCTTGTAAAGCATTTAAAGTTTTGTTCCATCTGAATCTGTGTTATAGTAAATCTATTGTTTTAAACTGCAGCATTTCTAAGACTGAAATTGCCGCTGTGGCTGCTGGCTCCACCTACCTCAGCTTCCCAACATGGCGGTGGTACAGTTTACCGCCAGCTCTGGGTCTGGAGCCATGTGTACCATCAACTATCAGAAGCAGTAGCAGTGGGTCTATGCTTTTATCAAGGCAGCGTGTAGCCCAGAAACCTTTTTTTTTTTTTTTTAACTAGCAAAAACTATATCCAATACACAGCATAGTGAGCAGTTTGGAGACACCTCTGTGTAACATAGCATAGGTCAAGCCCACACGCATGCCACAAACCCGCCATAGAGTAGCTCAAACCCTTAGGCTGCTGCTAACTTGAGAGAGACAACTAGGAAGCTGTTTTTAGTTCCGTTTTAGATTTTTTTTTTGTTGGGTTTTAGGTAGAAACTCTTGCCAACCTGTTGGGAGCCATTTGTAGCTAGAATATTTTTCCTCCGGGCTCCCACCATGCCCTGGCAGTCCCGTAGCTGCTTATAAAATAAACACACAGACTCTTATATTATTTAAACTGTTTGGCCTAATGGCTCAGGCTTCTTGTTAACTGCTCTTATATCTTAAATCAAGCCATTTCTATTAATCTATAAGTTGCCATGTGGCTCATGGCTTATGGGTATCTTAACATCTTCTCATGGTGGTGGCTGGCAGCATCCTCTGCCTCAACCTTCCACTTCCCAGAATTCTCTTCTCTGTTTGTCCCGCCTATACTTCCTGCCTGGTTACTGGCCAATCAGTGTTTTATTTATTAACCAATGAAAGCAACACATTTGACATACAGAACATCCCACAGTAAGACCCAGTCTCAAAAAAAAAAAAAAAAAAAAGAGTCAACTATTAGTCATTATTGTTTTTAGCTTCTTTTTCTTTTTTTGAATAAGGAGGCACAACGATTGAATGGTAATCCTGAGAGGTGATTGGGAGACCCCAAGATGGGTCAGAGCCAGTATATGGCAGGGTCCTGGCAACAACCAAAATGGATAATTTTATGGCCCTCAGGGGGACATTTGGCATCCTTAAGGTCAGGGTACAGACTGAGTAGGAATGAGGGCATCATGTGGTTGGTGTTGGTATAAATTTGAGACTCAGGCAAGATGCTGGTAGGGGACCCTGGTGGTATATTCTCCTTATTCTGGGATGGATTGGTATTGACCCCATCATGAAGTGACTGCTGGTGTTGGACATGAAGTGACTGCTCATGTTGGACATGAAGTAACTGCTTGTGTTCAGCTTGAGTTGATTGCTGGCATTGGACTTGGGGTGATGGCTGGCGTTGGACTTGGGGTGACGGCTGGCGTTGGACTTGGGGTGACGACTGGCGTTGGACTTGAGGTGATGGTTGGTGTTGAACTTGAGATAACTGAAGTGGGACTAGAGGTTACAGCTGGTGTTGGACTTGAGGTAACTGAAATAGGACTAGAGGTGACGGATGGTATTGGAGTTGAGGTGACAGCTGGTATTGGAGTTGAGGTGACAGCTGGTATTGGAGGTGAGGTGATGGCTGATGTTGGAGTTGAGCTTGGAAGTGAACTAATTGCTGGTGTTGCTCTTGGACTTGAGGTAACTGCTGGTGTTGCTGCTGGGCTTGAGGTGATGACCGGTGGACTTGTTTCTGCTGAGTGTTATATTTGACTCTCTTGCGTTTTGCTCGTTGGTTCTTGAACCAAACCTGCAGGACTGTGGGATTCATCTTCATTTGTAAGGCTAGCTCTTTCCTGAGCTTGGGGTTTGGATATGGGTTCTCATCATATAAACTCTTCAGTGTTTCCAGTTGTTTCTGAGTGAATATAGTTCATCTCCTATGTAGATAGCTTTGGGTCTCATCTTCAGGGAGGATGCAAGAGGGTGACATCTCAATCCTAGCTGCTCCCATTTAAGATTGGCCCTAAAGTGCTTTCTTAATTGGTGTCTCTGCAACTGAGCCCTGAAATAATGCTAAGGGCATCTGCCAGACTGTAGGGCACCCTAGAAATCTGGAGGGCTCCTTAGAACACTTACGTATCTCATCCTCAGCATTTCCCACATTGCCCATCCTCTGCACTTTATTTCCAAGTCTGTCTTGTCTCCTCTTGTATTTTGAGTTTTTAATTTTCCTTATTTTTGAGAAAGATCTTGCTATATATTGCAGGCCAGCCTCAAACTCATGATCATCCTGGCTTGGCCTCCAAAGTGCTGAAGTTACAGACATGCCAGCTGCTTTGGGAGTTTTGATTACAGATTAGAGTTCTTGGAATCTGGCTTGCTAGAATTTCTTTGAGACCTGGGTTTAAAGTGTTGCTCCAGGGAGCAGTTGCCTTTGGTGTAACCATTTGCTGGGTGCACTATTGCTATGTGATGATCTTAGCTAAATGCAGCTCAGGTGTTCGGGGCATGAAGGTCACTGGGTACTGGAACATCACCCACAGGAAGGCTGGTCTGTGGTGATGGCGACTCTGGATGGAGACAGCTGTCTTTCCCTGCATTCTCCAGAGCCAAGGCCAGCACTGGTGACCACTCCCAACTCTTCTGAGCACACTTCTTATGGATTCCTTTGTGCCAGGGACTCTGATTCTGACCCTGACACCTAAAGCAGTAACATCCATCCATCTTGTTTCAGCATGTGCTTTGGACAAAGAATGCTCTGGAAATGTTAATTGGTTCTTAAAAAGCAACAAAAATGAAAGTAAGTGTAGGGACTCATACACGGTCCGCTGAACCTGAGATGTTTACATTCTTTAAATTATCTTTCCAGGGAAAAGCTTCTGGTTCACCTAGAGCAGGGTGTTGGTATTGGGGTCAGCACACACACGCAGGGGCGAGCTCACTTTTGTGACCTTCTTCTCTCTGGGTAGTTCAGTACCTTTCCTGTCTCTCCAGTTTGGGTGACCATGAATTTTTCTTTCTTTCCCACCAGCTCAGATTTTCTACTTGGAGAGGGTTTAAATGTTCTCTTTGTTTTTTGGTTTGAGGGGAGTTTCTTTCAACTTCTTTTCTGTGGTTTATGAGCAGGAACTCCTCTCCTTGATTTCCTGTTGTACAAGCCTTGGAGTTATAGCAGGAGCTTCTCTAGGAAGGGCAGCTGTGGTCTGTGAGACTGTTTGGAAAACCCAGTATAACAGCTACTGGTATTTTGCAGGACTGAGTGTAGAAAGGAATAACACACCTTGGGATCTCAAGGTCATTCCCTAGTTTTCAGAGGTAAAACTACAGAGCATTCCTTAAGGACTCACCTTGAGGGCTGTGTGTGTGAGAGTATGTGTGTGTTTGTGTGTGTATATGTGTGTGTGTATGTATATGTTTGTATGTGTGTGCATGTGTGTATGTATATGTTTGTGTGTGCATGTGTGTGTGTGTGTGTGTGTGTGTATGTGTGTGTGTGTGGTGGTATTGTGTTCCCCAAAATATCAATATAAATATCAAGTCCTGTAGCTAGAGTTTTCCTGCCTGGCCCACGGTCAGGATAAATCTCTTTCACCTGCCAGTCCCACAGTCGCTCAGACCCAACCAAGTAAACACAGAGACTTATATTGCTTACTAACTGTATGGCCGTGGCAGGCTTATTGCTAACTGTCCTTATATCTTACATTAATCCGTTTCTATAAATCTATACCTTACCACATGGCTCGTGGCTTACCGGCATCTTTACATGCTGCTTGTCCTGGCAGTGGCTGGCAGAGACTCCCTCCGCCTTCCTGTTCTTTTAATTCTCTCTGTTAGTCCCGCCTATACTTCCTGCCTAGCCACTGGCCAATCAGTGTTTTATTAGCAACACATTTGCCATACAGAACATCCCACAGCAAAGTCCTGTATCATTTGTCCAGTTGCTGCATAATGAGAAAGTGCAGGGCTTGTCTCTAGTCTCAAGTAGTGTGTGTATGTATGTCTTCCTGCTTACGTAATGTAGCTATAACCATCCTGCTCCTTGTCTACACAATAATCTTCCTATCGGTGTAACAAATGGCAACTTTGGTTTTCCATTTTCCTCCCTGAGCTTTCTGAGCTGAGGATGGGCCAGCCCATCTGTGGAAGCAACACAGCTCCCACCCGCCAAGGACCCTGGGTGTGTGAGATCAGGAGTGTTAGCCTTGACTCTGCTCCTAGTGAGAACACTTTTCTTTCTCCTTCTGCTTTGAACAAAGAGAAGACAAGAGAGAAAAGGTAGGAAGGAATTGCCCCCCCTTCCCCTGTGTAAGGGAGCACGTGGATGAGTCCTGGTTCCCTCAGTCCTAGGCCCAGGTCTCCTCAGGCTTATGGGGAACCGTGCTGGCGGAACAGCTGCAGGCCCTGGCCAGTGTGGGCGGCTCCTCCTCAGGCCCTGGCCAGTGACGGCAGCTCCTCCTCAGGCCGGGTCTACTGTATTCTCAGTCTGTAACTCAGGTCTGCTCTCACTCTCATTTTTAAGTGTGGATGCCTTTTCTAAGCTCTGAACTATGCTTTATTCTTAGAGATTTGAGACCCTTGGCTCCCACAAGATCTATAACATCAATGACAGCTTTGTTGTGTATACAGACAGCTCTCATAGCAACCAAATGTTGAGGCTGCCAACGAAGTTGGCTTTGGTTTCCCCCTCCACGGTTTAATAAATGGTCCCAAAGGACAAAGGTAGGAATGTTCCAGGAGGCACAGAGTGGGGGATGGGTTGGGGTCAGGATTATGATCAGACCTTCTGGATGCCGCTGTAGAGAGAGAGGGTTGGGAAGGTCTTCCCCTGCGGAAGGCCCTGAGGACTGGAGGAGCTCAACTCCCACCTCCCAGCATGCGAGCAGTTACGGTTTCCACTCGCTGGAGGCCTGGCTGGCATCCTTCTGGTGCTGGGGTGCTGTGAAATCATGGGATGTAGTCATGGTGAGCAGAGGGCTCTTCACTATTTGGTAGCACCATGGAAAGGCCTTTGTCTCTTGCTCCCCACACAGTCAAGGATTATCATGGGTCTTGAGGGAGACTAACCAGCAGGTCCTCACAAGGGAAAGTTAGTAATGTCTGTTGTTGAATCACTGAGGACAAGGGGACTGTTGGAAATGAATCGTAAGAATGCAGCCCCTCAGTCACCCTAATTTCTCACCCGGAGCCTCCTAACATGAGTGTTGATTACCACAGAGAAGGAGTTCGATTCTTCCTCCACTCTCCGCTCCTCTCCCCCTCCCATCATTCCCTAATCTTCTCCCTTGTCTCCAGCCTCACCCTCACTCAGTGCCACCCTCACCCCTACCCTCTCTCCACTGCTGCCCCCCCCAGGCCTCTCACTGCCACACTCTCCAGGTTCTGTCCCCTCCCACTCCTCCCGTCCTGACTCGGACCCCCAGCCCTCTCCTCTCCCACTCAATCCTCTCTCCCACCACACCCCAGTCCTGGGGAAAGGTTCTTGTTTTTGTCTTTTAGGAGAATGAAGGCTAAGGAATCTGGAGAACACTGGACAAATGAGACAACTGAAGAAAAGGGACAAACCATCTATCCCAGGAAACAGAGTAAAATGGCCTATTGGTATATCATCTAAAAAATTTTATGTCTTCCTAAATGTTTGTTTCTACTCTTCTCTAAAGAAATTTAACACTATTCATCTTCTAATAGTCCCAGTTCAATTAAAATTTAAAGCTGACTTTGGAGTTGGAGAATGGCTCTCTCCTTCTTTAAACTCAAGCATGTTGTTAAAAGGAAAATGCAAACTCCCTGTATCATACCAGAAGAAGAGCCATCTTCTGCTATGAGACAGAAAAAATTTTAAAAAAGCCAAATTAATTAAGGGACTATTCTATTACTAATCTCAACTCTTTGATTTTCTTCTGATTCTTTAAACTTTTCTTAAAGTATGAATTTTATATCAAATTTAAAAGATTAATATATATATATAGATAGATAGATAGATATACATTTTAAACTTTGCTAAGATATGAATGGTCATATAGAGTACTAACTAATTCTAGAAAAAAAGGCTTCAATTAGTTGCATATATATGTCTTTGTGTTCGAGTCTCTTATCAGTTTTCTACAGGAAATCACGGCTAGGCCTAACATCAACTGAAGTCTCCAGGAAGAAGATGGGGCCCCACAACAACAATTCCACGTGGACAATAATAACATCACTAAGCTGACAAACATCA
The DNA here is from genome assembly GCA_902168405.1 of Peromyscus aztecus. Lineage (NCBI taxonomy): Eukaryota > Metazoa > Chordata > Mammalia > Rodentia > Cricetidae > Peromyscus > Peromyscus aztecus. The sequence continues at coordinate 33,031 of CABHPQ010000830.1, read as the reverse complement.
TCTACAGATCAGCTTTGAACTACGAGGTGCTCAGAGCAATTTTGAGAGTGCTGACTGAGATGATCCATTCTCAAAGACTACTTGAATAAGGACTTGAAATGAATCCTGAACTTTGGTATTATACACAGACTGGATAACGAAGGATATAGTTACCTTTCCTAGAATTTGACAATTAACCTAAAATTTTTCTTTTCAGAATAAAGATACCTTCGCCCATACCCAGCAGGAAGCAATTTTAAGAATACGACGCCCACGTTCCCAAAGAGGTGGTGTGGGACGGGTGGTTTTTTGGTTTTTTAATGGGTTTTGGGTCTGGGATAATTTTCATTGTTTAGAGGGGTTGGTTACAAGTTGTTATCAAGGGTTAGGAAAAGGTCTAAGCAAAGGAGGTTAGATTTAAGGTTCTTGTTAAAAAAAAAAAAAAAGAAAAAGAAAAAGACAATTACTAGTTTTAAATACTTTACATTGGATTGGATTGTTTTATATTATATACAAATTATATATATTGAAATTGATATTGTTAGAAAATGCTATATGTATATTTCTAATTGTACTTATACCATTCATTTAACAAAATAATGCAAATTGCTGATTCTTGAATGTTATTATTACCAACTATTAGGATATAAAGAAATGAAAGTTAGTAGTTAGACATTACAATAGAACTTGTAGTCATATTAGGTATATTTTCAAAATTGAGCGGATATATTTTAGATAGACAGGTCATCTTCAAACCCTTCAGAGATCTACAGAAAATGGCATTTAAAATGTTTTAATAACTTAGAAAATTTTTCTTTTTTGTTATGACTATGAGACATGTTGGCTCCTGGCAGTACCAATCTACTTCAGAGAGAATATGGGCATTGAAGAAACTGCATATGGAGTTAACTTTCATTGTGGCAAATGTTAGCCACTGGACAACAAAGTATCCTTGAATCAACTGCTGACAACAGGACAAAATGGACAGACATGAAATAAAGGACTACGGATTCTTGCCAAAACAAGTGTGGTTATGGCTTTATCAAAAGGCATCTTCTGAGGCCAGGACAATATGGCACCATCCCTGAAGTGGCCTTTGCAATCTGGAAAAGGTACAGTGCCCTTTCCTTCGAAGGCAGCTGAACAGGCAGTGGGCTGATGGCTTCTGATGTGCAGTGGAACAGCAGCTGAAACAGTTATTCTTGAAGAGTAACTAAGCTCACGCCTCTCAATAACAGACTGGCATTTAATAGAGGGATGTGGAGAAGAACGGGATGCTGAGATGAGGCCACACGTACATAGTCAAGAAGAATGGACAGCTGAATTCAAAAACCATCAACAATTTCCAGAATTTAAAATCCTGAATCAGGACATGACACTAGTGGAATTCAGGTGTTTCTGGTACATGGACTGCTCTCACCCAAGGTGAGGTTGAACTGTTGACCTTGTGTACATCCTACTTCACAAATGAGTCTGTCAGATACGCTAAGCCTATAGGCTGAAGATGATGCCCCAACACTGCGGAGAAACCTCAGGTGACTGTCCAGGCAGCTGGCTGTTTCTGTCAACTCACAATTTTTTTGGAAGTTGCTTGCATGCACTTCTTGTTTTTATTTTTGTTAGGTAATATTATTTCCTTCTTGGGTCTCTGAGGGAGTTGAAGATTAGTTAGTTATAGTCGAAGTTTAATTAGTTATAGTTGAAGATTAATTAATTATAGTTGAAAATTAGTTAGGATAGAAAGGAATTAGGTACATTTTGGACTTAACCAAATTAGGATAAGTAATGGAATTATTTTCTCTGAATTTGTCAAATACAAATGGACTAGACATTGTTTAGGTATTCATCACTTGTATATATTGTATATAGTTATTGTACTTTTGTATATAGTTTTTCTTATTAGTTACAACTTTCCTTTTTTTCTCTTTTTATTAAATTAGAAAGGGTGAGATATAGTGGTATTCTATTTGTACTGAAATGTGATTTTATTTGTATGTTAATAAATAAAGTTGCCCAGAGGTCAGAGTTTAGCAAACCATAGGGAAAGCCAGGGCGGTGGTGGTGCACGCCTTTAATCCCAGTACTCAGCAAGCAGAACTAGGTAGATCTCTGTGCGTTGGAGACACACGCCCTTAATCTCATTACCAACCATAGACCTGGAGGTCTGTACAGAGAGGCAGTGATGAGACAGCCACGTAGTTACAGGCCCTGACGAGGCAGTCACGTAGTTGGGTTTATGACCAATGAGAAGGAAGAACCAGAACTCTATTTAAGGACAAACGCACAGGAAGTAGCTCCCTTTTTCGGAGAGGTTTCTTGGCGGAAGAAGCTAGCCAGCAGCACGCGGGTAAGCTCCTAACTCTGACCTCTTGGGTTTTTATCTTTACCTTGGCTCTGTGTTTCTTATTTAATAAAACGGTTGGTTACATCTACACTATCCTACACGATCCTCCCTTCACCCAGTCCCTCCCACCCGAGCCTCTCCCCACTCCATTTCTCACTATTTAATTCTCTTCTTGTATCACTGAAATAATGCCAAAAATCAAAACAAAACAACCAGAACCAATGCTAATTTTTACTTTCAAATAAATTGAGACTCAGAAACTAACTAAATTCATTTTTGTATCTTTTTCAGAATAAGAGTCATAGGGTACCACTGGCCTGGTCCATGAGTATTCTGTACTTTCCCCAGGACACACTCATTGCCTGTCCTGGTGACCATGCAAACTAAACACCCTTTGACCTCCCTGTTCAACCAGGAGCAGTGAACTAGATACTTGCTGTGACCAAATGCAGCTCATAGTTAGAGGGGACAGTTCACCATGGTGGGGAGGCATGGCAATGCATACAGCTCACAGTTGGAGGGGACAGTTCACCATGGTGGGGAGGCATGCTAATGAATGCAGCTCATAGTTGCAGGGGGACAGTTCACCATGGTGGAGAGGGAATGGTAATGAATGCAGCTCACAGGCAGAGGGGACAGTTCACCATGGTGGGCGAGGCATGGCCATGGGAGCTGAGGTTGGGACTTCCCACATCTCCAGGCTTCAGCGTGTAGAGAGCAAGGAACGCTGGGTCTCAGCTTGCTTTCTCTTCTTTCCTTTTTCTCAGTCTGCAATCTCAGCCTATAGGGTGGTACCAGCCACATGCAAGGTGACCCCAACTTCAGGTGGAACTTCCCTGGAAACAATCTTACAGACACACTCTGGTGTCTCCTAATGCAGTCAAGTTGACAACCCCAATTAACCATTCCAGACAAGGCTCTGGAGAACACACAAGGCACCTGTGGGGACCGCTGCCTGGCAGGGATTTTCAGTTTGAATGCTGATGCTCTTACACAGGTGGTCGTGTCCAGGTCAGAGCTGAAAAACAAACCCTTGAGAAAATATTCTGTCACAATTCAGCATCGGGAAAATCCGACATACAAAGTTATGGTGTGGCTTTATGGCAGTCCTCAGCTAACATGGATTCCTGACACTGTATCTCCACCCCCACTGACCTGGAACTTTGTGCTGTGATTTGGAGCACACACCAGCATGTGCTCCATAGGCAGTCCTGCTCTGTTGGAAAGATGTGAAGCTGGAGTTGGGAGTCATGGTGCCCGGGTTCTATGTAACAGCTTCATGCCTTTCTAGGCTAGAGGAATGGTTGATGGTAGGTGTCTGGAAGATAAAAATTGCATGATGGGAGCTTAAAGGTCAAGGTGCATTCCAGTATCATCATCAACCTAACAATCCTTTGGATTATCTACCTGCCTACAGCTTAAGTGTGGACCGTCACTGGGGAGCTAAACTGTAAAAATACTGTTATGTCCATAAACGCTAGCTCCCAGAGGCCACAGCCAAATGCTTGAGTTTTTGATAGTGTCATCTTTGGGGCCCACACCTCCTGGTGGGGAACTTGGGGGATTAGGCTGGCCTGTCCCTAAAAGGCATGAGTTGGGGAATCCTGGATGGGCAGGTCTGTACCGCCCTGAGACTCTGCTGACATCCTGCGGTAATTCAGTGACTAGGGTGTCATTCACTTTCCTTGCCTTCCTGCCCTGCCTCTTCTACATTTCCTTTGCAAACCCCGAGCTAATCCCAAGATTCTGCCATTTGAAATCATTCAAGAACAGTGGACTGGGGAAAGGGTTCAGTCCTTAAAGCCATTGTCCTAACTACAAGGACCTGGATATCAGATTTCCCAGAAGAAGAAGATGTTGAATGTGGTGACAATACTGTAAAACTAGCCCTAGGGAGGTGGAGGCTGTTGGAGCCCTGGGGCCAGTGAGAAATCCTGTTTCAAAACCAAGGTGTATGGCATTGAAGAATAACACCTGTAGTTGACCTCTGGCCTACACACACACACACACACACACACACTCCACCCCACCATACACACACACACACACCCCACCCCACCATACACACACACACCACACACACACACACACACACCACACACACACCACACACACACACACACCACACACACACCACACACACACACACACACACACACACACACACACACATACACACTGTATAAATGGATAATAAGCAGATGTAAATGATGTGGCTACCACAGACTACCTGGAAGACCCCTAAAGTGCAGCCATGATTCAAACGTACAAACCTGTGGGGGATGGGAACGGAACTCTGGCTAGTGCCCAGCACCACCACAGCCCCTCCCCACAGCATTGCCGGTGAACTTGCCAGCTATTCTTACAAAATGCTAAAGCTTTTATTTTATTTCATTTTATTTTTTTGTTTTTGTTTTTGAAAACAGGGTGTCTCTGTGTAACAGTCCGAGCTGTCCTGGAATTTGCTTTGTAGATCTCCCTGCCTCTACAGAGGTCTACCAGCCTCTGTCTCCTGAGTGCTGGGATTCAAGTTGTGCGCCACCACTGCCCGGAACATTACAACTTTTAGTTGATTAATTTATCTTTTATTTGGTGCGTGCGTGCGTGCGTGCGTGTGTGCCACAGTGTATTTGCAGGTGAGAGAACTTTCAGAACTTGATCCCTCCCTTCTGTGACTTCTGCCTTCAGTTCGAACTGGTGTCATCAAGCTTGACAGCAAATGCCTTTCCTCTCTAAGCCATCCTACCAGCTTAGTGTCTTTAACCCTTTATTCGACTCACTCAGAGGTGGAGAACTGTGAAGAGATTGGGTACTTGACACTTGACCTACTAGACAGAAATGAGTCAGTTGTTTCACATTTTGCTCTTTTGCCATAGTAATGATTTAAGAGTAAATATTGATGTTTTGATACCCACAGGGCCACCTTGGATGAGAGGTGACGGAGTTAGGGGATATGGATGGCACAATCACAAAATCTGTTTCCATTTTATTAAAAAAAAAACCCCAAACAACAAAACAAACAAAAATTTCCTGGAAGTCACAATCTTCGTGTTAAGTTCTTTATAGTTTCATATATCTTTTGATCGTACATCAGAACACAGTTGAACTTATTTACATTATAGTCTTTAATGAAAATAGTCATGTCTGATCGAGTGTTTCTAACTGTCATCCTTAACATCTCATCACTAGTGAGGACCCGACAAGCCGCAGATGCTCTCCCAGCACACCGAGAAGACACTGAAGCAAACAGAATCTGCCTTTCCTAACAGAAGACCCATTCCTCTAAAGCCAGGGGTGGTTTGGTTTTCCTTTCTTCCAATTTCTTTTGTACTTAAAGAGATATAAAGTGCTTAAGAGAAGTAGGGTAGGTGTCCAGGGTGGGGAGGAAGGGACTGGACAGACCACAAACAGAAAACATGGAAATATGCAGGGGACTCTGCAGAGGACATGATGTCTTCCCCGTATTGATGTAGACACACCACCGCCATATTCCAGCACATAAGAGCGAACCAAACTCCAAGTCCAAAACTCCCCATGGAAAACCACTTAGAGTTGGTTCTTGTAATTTGTGGATCAGAGGGCAAAGACGTTGAGGAAAGGCCATCTCATGTCCTCAGACTGTGAAATGAGGAGAAATGCTGGGATGAGGTCATCCTGCACTGGACCCGTGGACCTGCCAAAGTGACTTCGTGGGCCAGCTCAATCAAATGCTGACCGTGGCACCATCCTTTTACAACGGAAGTGCATGGTTCATGTCATTAAATGGAAAGGAAATGAAAGGAAATCAAACCACTGGATTTTCCCTTTGTCATGGGGATAGTGACGCTGGAGAAAGACTTATGACGTCATGCTTGATTATTTCAGACTTGCAAATCCATTCTTTGTAGATTTTTAAAGAAAATCACAAATAATGTGTTACACAGAGAGTTAAAAAAAAATGCCGCCCTATCCCCTGCCCTGCTTTTGAACTTGACAATTGCTGGTTATGGTCTGCAGGTTACAGAACTGTGTGCCACATATGGTACCACATATACTCAAGAGATTCTCCTGCAAATGAGAGAATTCTTCCTTCCACCTGATGAGAGTTTTAAAGACCCTCACCCCTGGGAACGACTGGAATGTAACTTCACAATACAAAATTACTTCAAGTTTTCTAAGCATAATGGACATCCCACTATAAAAATAGCACCCCTCCCCACCCTTTCCCACCTCCAGCTCTTTCCCAATTATAAAATAGTACAATCATTTCCTATTAGTAAGTTGAAAGCAGGAAGTAAATTGATTCTGTACACGTACAAAACACTTGGGTATTTCACACCATTTACATTCATACGGAAGAAGTCCTTTTATTGACCTTCCTTTGAGATTTCACGTGAGGAAGTGGAGTTAAGTCAAACAGACCTCTGCTGATAATTCTGCATACATCCCAGCCGGAAGCACCTTCCCAGACAGCAACAGAACACAGCAACGTTTTAAAACGGGTCTGATGAGGTCTCCCACAGCTCTTTAGAGTTCATGATTTTCTCTCCTCATTTAATAAGTGTCAACCAATTTCTCCACTACTGAGGGAATGGTATGGACGAAAAGTAAGACACACGTTGAAATGGAGACCCATGGCAAATAAATTTGCTGAAATAATCTAGGTATTGTTCCAGCAGAGGGCGCTCTGCCCCTACAATAGCATCCTACAGCACTGACATACCAACACAAGTTTAGAGTGCTAAGCCCACGCGCTGTCCTTCAGCTGTTCTATCCCTACAGGCGACAATTTGGTATTTTCTTCAAAGAACAGGATACACTACAGTGCGCTAGCTTTCATACATGAAAATTCTTTGGCTATTTAAAATCTCCACATTCTCACAGAAAACGAACAATATTCTGAGTTCAATATAAGCAGTAGATTTGTCTGGAAGCTTTGAAGGGAAAAGGGGGTTAAACACTAGAGATCAAAGATGACATGTCACCAAGGCCACAGTTATCTACTTCAGAGTTCTGGATTTAGCAAGACCAAGCAGCAGCCACCCCCCCCATCAAAGCCACCAAGGGTCCATCTTGACTTTTGTTTGTGAGAACATCAGGAGAAAATTCAGCTAGTTCAAGGAAGAGCATGTGTCCATGGGGGGGAGGGTGTCAGTCTTTGGTTTATTTAGCACACATGGTCCTCACATCTTCCCTGTTTCCCCAAGGTCACCGCTGGCCTAAGGATGGCAACCCCACAGACTTTCTATCAGCAGTGACTTTGAGTACCTCAGCTTTCTCTCCGTTCTCTGTAGATTTTCAGTCTGCCTGTGTTTAGAGCTCTTACAAGAAACACACTCCCACCTAATCATCCTCAACAAACACGTATCACGTGGCCAGAGAGCAAACAGCTGTGCAGTGAGTGTGGACATCAATAGTGCCATGGGGTTAGAGGGTCTGGCCACTGATCTTCATGAAGAGCCACTTGATTATGAAGGGCGTTAGACAGGGAGAGAGTGAGGACAGGACAGGAAATGATGTGATCAAAGGGTGTGGTAATTAAAAATCCACATCTAGGATTTGCACTCATTTCATTAGTTCTGGAACAGCGCTGTGCCACCAAAGGCTCACAGTGGGGCAAAGTAGCTTTCTGTCTACCAGACTTCAAACACTACTGTCCCACCGTAAAGGGCCTGGTGCTGGGAGCAAAGCAGAGAGAGAGAGAGCTACTACCTATCAGTGAGAAACTAAGACTTACTTGCTTTTCAGGCTATTCCAATCTTCTTTGCAATTGAAGAGTGTTTTCACTCACGAATATTGAATTCTTAAACACCCATTCTCCCTGGGACCCATTGATAAGCTCTAAACCCAGGGGAGGGGCGTTTTTCTAGAGACTTCCCACTTAGCCAGCCTTACTTTGACTTGGGATCCCACCTCCTCCTTGCTGTCCTTCAGGTCACCTCCCCTGTGAAATGCAGCCATCAACCCTGCTCCTTCCTAGCAGGGACAGAGATGCTGCTCAAGAAAGCAGGCAGCCCAACCTTTGACCTTTGGATGGGCAGGCCTTTGTTCCTCTTTGATAGTGTTAGTGGCTCAAGATCATGTCCAGGAAGCAAGCCCTGACGCTAGGCACTGAGGAGCTTGGGCAGATGTCAGACGGAGGAGCCACAGAACCTGCTCCTGGGGCACACAAACTAGAAGGTTATAGGTTCTGGCCGTGTAAGATAGCGGATCTCCACAGCATTCTGGAATTGTAACCTCATCAGTATTTACTCAGGGGACTTCCGGCACCAAGAGAGGAGCGGAACAGCGGCAGGTGGGTGTTACTTTCTTGTAGGGAGAAAACGTGATGAAATAAAAAGTAGAATAGGAAAAAAAAAAAAAGAAATGAGGGGTAAGATAAGAAAAGTGTGTGAGCGTGTGCGTGTGTGCGTGTGTGCGTGTGCACGTGTGTATACAAGGAAACAGGCAATCAGAAACACAGGAAAATGAAGAAACCCAAGGCAGAGAAGTTAAGACTGCTACAGGATGTCACCTCAATGGCCTCAGTACTGCAGAAGGCTGGGCCCTCTCTTCATACAGCGTGTGACACTACTCCCTACAAGTTCTGTAAGTTTTTATTGGGTAATTTTCTTGTTCAGCCAAGGATATGCATTCAGTGGACAACTAAATGCTATTAAATTCTTACACTCTGTAATTTATTTCACACCAACTAAACTTACAACAATGAATCTTAGGCAGACTGTCATCCTTTATGGTCCTGGAAGTGTGGTAACCCCAGGGATGTCTGGACTGTAGCTGAAATGGTTACTGGGCACAACCATTCTTAACCATACAACTATTGAGGACCCATGAATACTCACAGATGTGAAAAATACTAAAGCAAAAATAACAACAACACAAAAACCTTCTTTGGACAGAGACTCGTTTCCATGGCCAGGATGCTACCTACATGCAGTGTTGAAGTAGCTGGGTGCCTCCATTACATTTATCATCTACTTTGTCCATACTGCATCTCTTCCTGGGTTGTGTGACCGGAATTGACACTGAAGGCATGACCAAGTTCTAGGGGCTAGTCAATATTCAAATGCTGTATTTATGAGGCATTGGCTCCCAGGATGACTAACCACCTTGGAGAAAGCCATTCTGAAGGGATTCAAGCCTCTCTCCCTCCTACAGCCTAAGCATGATGGGTGATGCTGAATGGTCACCAGCCTTCAAGATCTCTTCTTGACAAGGCCACATGGGGTCAGTATACAGTTCCCTGTGCTTTTCCTCAGGCCTCTGACTTCTACTCTAGAACTGGGCAGCCACAAAGAGAAGAATTAGGGGTTGAGGTAAGTTCTCTTTGGCTAAGTGTTACACGTGCGTCTCAAGGTTTGTCATAGAAGTGAGGGGTGTACTTTCATTTAAGCACCAAATCAGCATGGTTGGTTGTCTTGTTTTTTTTTAACAAACAACTTGTCAGAGAAGTAACAGTTGATGATAGTGGACACTAGTGCTTAGAGAGTTCAAGCAGGAAGTTAGTAAAGGCTGTTTGAACCAATATTAATTATGAAACAAGTCCACCCCTGGCCCTCTCCTTAGGTGGCTTGGGTGGAGTCTGGTTCTCTCTGTGAGAACTGAGGTAATCTTATCCCTTTTCTTCTGTCACTTGTAAGGATTCTGGAGCATCTCTCAGGCTGTGTTTTCTAGCTGGTGGCTACTAGGCACATGTGGCTACTGAAAGCTAAGCTGTGACTAGTAAAAACTGAGATGTGTTGTGTATGTAAAAGACATAATGGATTTAGAAGCTATAATAAAAAAGAGGAAAATATTTCCTTGATACTTTCCATATCAATTGCATGTTGAAACAATAATATTTGGTTAAATAAGAATATTAATAAATTATTTTTACCTGTTTTTTTTTCTTCTTAAAATGTGGGTAATGGAAAATTAAAAAAAAATGTCTGTGACTTGGGCTGTATTTCTGTTTGACAGAGTTGGTGCAGATACTTGCTACAGAAAACTGCATGCCTGTAAATGCCTATTCAGTTTGCATTTCTGGGTTGCACAGCCATGTGTGGGTTACTGGGGCCCCACGTCAGAGTCTCTTATTGTGGAAGGTAGCAGGGAAGGCTATGGTAAAAGAGGACAGACCTTTGGACCCTTCATCATCCATTTAGCATCTTGTAGGTCAAGGGTTTGCTTATGTAAACGGCAATTTACCTGACCATTGGCCAGAAAACTCCCACCAAACACAGAAAACGCCCACCAACCCTTTTCCTCCCTGGGCATGCAATATAATTTGTATGTCTTTTGCTGTCGAATTACCCTAATTTCATTAGACTTCATATCAAAATTTGCTATGTGACACAGCTGTTTTCACAAAAGATCCCACTGGAGAAGTGCAAACGAGTGATCCAAAAAAGAGTGAACTGTGAGAGTCACCTGCTAAATTCCTCATTGTACACATCCTGGTTCAGCATCTGCTAAATTCTTCATTGTACACATCCTGGGTCAGAGCTCTCCTACTTCCTTCCTATGGATCTTCTCAGCCTTTGGAGGCTGGAGTTAACTATGGGACGTGCAGGACCTTGGACAGAAGAGGTTTTTCTGAAGGCTGTTTTCCTTTGCCTTGCTTTGCTGTAAGCATACACCATCAGATAGGAACTCACTAAAGGTAGCAAGAAAAAGAGCAGCCGGGAACTCTGCTGCTCTGGACTCAACATTCCAGTGGGCAGCAAGGATTTACAGCTCAGCCAAGCCCTGTTTGAAGGAGTATTAGTGTAATGAGGTGGAAAAGCCCGAATCAAACACATAAATACAGCTCAGTGGGAAGAGCTTGCTTTCCTGGTTAATCCCTGCTCTGTGTGACCTTGCCAACTGCTAGAGATGATGAGGAGATCCTCTTGGTCACCCTCTGCAGAGGCTGCATGGTTCACAAAACTGTTCACTTGAAAAACAGCACATTTTTTGTCATTATTTCAAACAAAAAAAAAGAATGAAATCATAAACTACTTTATAGTACAGGTGGATTTTGATAGTCATTGGTTTTTTTTTTTTTTTTCCTCATAGTCAGGAGAAACTCGATTTAGCAATTCCCCATGACGTACTTTTTGGCTCAGACCTAATCAAATCATACCTCATCCTCCTCTTGCTCTCAGGAAGACCCAAGCTACAAACTGCTAAGGATTTATTTAGAGCTTTCCATGTAGGCTGGTGAGGATTAACAGAACAGAACCGGAAGTTAGTATACACCTGGATGCCAGTGACCTAAAAAAGACGATTGTGTCTTCTCTATAGCCTGCACCCACAGAACTCACTTACAAAGGTGACAGACTGCTGAGGCCTTGGGGGTAACCAGGGAGACAGGCATCTTCCTAGCCCTGGGAAGATGGGGTATCAGGTTTTTAAACCGGGCTTATAGTTCCACACACTCTAAGCATTGGATTCATGCCCTGTGGGAAACTTCTGAGTTTTAGAGTAAGACCCTGAAGTCAGATGCACCACCCTCTTCCCTGATAGCTCTCTCTGCCAAGGTGGCCCTGGACAGAGCACAGCAAGTGGAGGCCCTACATGATGTAGGTGAAAATAATGAGCAATAGACTCAGCAGATCTAGAACTTGCTGTCGCTGTCTCTGGCAGCTGGGCTAGTCAAGACCCTCTTAGAGGAGGGAGTTAGACACTTGATAACTCCGGCCTTCCACCATTTCAGGGTGCTGAGGCAATTCTCGAAGTCATACACACTTCATACTGAGAGCTCATGACTATACATCTCAGAGATGTGGTACAAACTGATCATTGGAGCAGCAACCAGGACTTCTAAACAGACCTCTGTACAAGGGCTGGAGTGAATCAAAGGGAAAACAAAGGAATAGATGTAAACTACACATCATCTTTAAAAAGAAATTGCCAGGGATTGAAACCATCTTCTCCAAACAAGAACAAGAAGATGGGAGAAGCTGAAAGAAGCCGTAAAGGTCTCCTTCCAGCCGGAGGCAGGACCTTCTGCTGCGTGTCTGCGCCGACACGGAGGAATCCAGCTTTCAGCTTCCACACCAAGGCCACAGATTGTTGCAGAGATGGGAACCCGCATCCTGATTCTGCAGACTTTGGATATTGCTTTCGTTACCACCCTTGAACAGAGTGCCCTGGGGTTGCCATGGCGAGCTGAAGGCTGTGTATCCAGTTCAAGTCTCGGAGCATGCTTCCTTCTTGTCCGCCTGGGTCCTGTGTTTCCTTTTGTCTGTTTCTACCATTTCAAGATTTCACCTCTTCGTAATCTTGGTCAGTGGAAAGTTCTACATCAGACAGTCCCACTTCCAGTGCCATAATCAATGAGATGTCGGAGTCACTGCTCACTGCTGGCTCCTGGTCACCTGAGGGGACAAGGCAAAGCTTATGATCAACATCAAACTAAATCTCTGGATGCTTCCTTTTCAGTATGATTGCTCCTAGTATTGTTTCTTTTATTTAAAGATCTATTTACTCTTTTTAAATTACATGTGTGATGTGGTGCCTATGGGCACCAGGGGCATTAGATGCCCTGGAGTTATAAGCAGTTGTGAGCTGCCTGATGTAGATACTAGGAAGTGAACTCATATCCTTGGGAAGTACAGTATGCATTTTAAAATACTGAGCCAGAATCTCTCCATCCCATCCACTAGCATTTCTTTAAAAGCCTTGAGAAAGTCTTAGAAAAAATCAGTTGTTCTGTAAAAACTCTAATTCAAACCTCACCTCAAAATAAAGCCATAGACAAATTCTAAATGGGTCAGAAAGGTAAATGTAAGCTACTGCAGTAGGAAACAGATAGAGGCTGGCCATGGTGGTGTATGTCTGTAATCTCAGTACTGAGGAGGCCGAGGTGGAAAGAATGTGTGTTTGAAGCCAGACCGAGCTGCTTAGTGATACTCTGTCCTAAAAGAGGGAAACCAAACTAGCAGCAACCCAACATTCCTGTGATGCCAATATTGACTGCTGGCTCCACAGTATCTGGAATCACCTAGGAGATACACCTCTGATGCTAGTACTGATTGTAGGCTGGCCAGGATCTGGAATCACCTGGGAGACACACCTCTGTACATGTCCAGGATCGAGTTTTTGGATTTCCTTACAGTGGTAAGCAGACACATACTAAATATTGGTGACAACCTTTCCGTGGACTGGGGACTGAATAAAAAGGAGAATGCTTCCTGGGCACCAGCATCATCTCTTTCTGCTTCCTGACTGAAGATTCAACTTGAGCAGGTGCCCCAAACTCTAGCATAACTTTCTTGCCAAGATGCCTGTGTCTCCAACTGTAGCCAAAACAACCCCTTCCTTCTCGGAGTTGGTTTTGTCAGTTATTTGATGGCAGAAATGAGAAAATCACAAATTCAATACTCCTACAAAAACAGTAACAACAACACAGTTAGGAGAAAATATATTGTCTAAATTGTGATCAGTTTTAATTGTCTGCTTGGCACAATCTATAACCATCTGGGGAAGAGGATATTGGTGAGGGATTGTCTAGATCAGTGGTTCTCAACCTGTGTGTCATAATCCCGTGTGGACACATCAGATATTTACATTATGATTCATAATAGCAAAATTACAGTTTCGAAGTAGTAATGAAATAATTTTATATCTTTGGGAAATTATCTTGATCACATTAATTGTCCATTAAGGTGGGAAGACTTGTCCACCATGGGTAGCACCATTCCCCAGCTGGAAATCCTGAATTGTGTAAGAGTGGGGAAAGCGAACTGAGCACAGGAAACATTGTCTCTCTGCTCTTGACTGTGACATGACCAACTGCTCCAAGTTCCTGCCACCTCAGCTTCGCCAAAATGATAGACTGTAATCCCCACAATGATAGACTGTAATCCTCTCAGTGACAGACTGTAACCCCTGCAATGACAAACTGTAACCCCTGCAATGACAGTCTGTAACCCCCACAATGACAGACTGTAACCCCCACAATGACAGACTG
>CABHPQ010000830.1:0-18784 GCA_902168405.1 Peromyscus aztecus | reverse complement strand
CCCCACAATGACAGACTGTAACCCCCACAATGACAGACTGTAACCCCTGCAATGACAAACTGTAACCCCCACAATGACAGACTGTAACCCCTGCAATGACAGACTGTAACCTCTGCAATGACAGTCTGTAACCCCTGCAATGACAAATTGTAACCCCTGCAATGACAGACTGTAACCTCTGCAATGACAGACTGTAACCCCCACAATGACAGACTGTAACCCCCCCCCGCAATGACAGACTGTACCCGAGACTCGCAAGCTGAATTCCACATTTCCCCTGAGCTGCTTCTCTCAGTGTATTTTATCAAATACAGAAAAAGAGACAATGACAAAGTGTGTTTCTGAGTTGTAAAATGTGTATCTAAAATATATATGTGTATAAATATAAATGTGTATCTAAAATATATATCTAAGAGGGCAAGAGAAAAAAAAATCAAGTAATTCATAGAGCTGAGCTTGAATTTTAGAAAATACTAGAACAGGAATTAATGTTGAAGGCATACATTAGAGGGAGAATGTGTAACATCTCACAGAGTTATGTTATTTGGTGTGTGCACACACAAGTACTGTGTGTATACATGTGGAAGCAACAGGTCAACATCAAGTTCCTTCCTCAGCTACTTTCTCCCTTCTTTATTTGAGGCAGAGTCTCTGGAGCTTGTTGATTCGGCAAGAGTAGCTGGACAGCCGACTTCAGGAGTCCTGTCTCTGCCCCCACCCTCTGCACCTGTGGTGGGCTTGTAAGAGCATCCCATGGCACATGGCATCTATGTGGGTGCCCCCCTCCCCCACATCCATGTTGGGATTGTAAGAGCATCCCACGGTACATGGTGTCTATGTGGGTGCCCCCCTCCCCCACATCCATGTTGGGATTGTAAGAGCATCCCACGGTACATGGCGTCTATGTGGGTGCCCCCCTCCCCCACATCCATGTTAGGATTGTAAGAGCATCCCACGGCACATGGCGTCTATGTGGGTGCTGGGGATTGAACCCAGATTCCCATTCTTGCCAGCTCCTCAGTCTCAGGATTGTGTTCTTAACCCAGCGAAAGCTTTTAAGTCATTCATAAAGATAATTTAGCAGAAATACAGGCACAGGAGGGTGTAACGCAGCTGCCTAACGAGGAGAAGTCAAAACGAAGTGTTCCCTTTTTCTGTGTAAGCTTCACTCTTAAACAAAGATAACGTTACAGTTAAGAGTATGTAGAGATGTGTTTGTTGGAGCATTGCAAACAGAAATGTAAAGTTTTCTCTTTAAACCGAGGCACAGTGTTTGTACATCTTCCATAGGACACATTATGATAATCTAATACATGGACACAGTGTATAATAATCAAAGTAACAAATGTTCCCATGTCTTCCAACATGAATCCTTCTTATATCTGGAGATTTTTATTTCCTTACTCATTTTGTAATATATCACATATTGTTTTAACCAACAGTTACCCCAGTCTATTTTAAGAAATCCAGGACTAATTTCTCCACTGTGACCACGGAAGCCTTATTAAAATTCCTTCCATCTCACCCCCACTGCCCTTCCCAGCCTCCAGAGACCATTATTCCATCTCATTCTTCCATTAGAGTTGTAAAATCTTCACCTAATAATTTTATTTTCAGAATGCTCTAAGGAGCATTAATTAGAAGCACAAAAATATTCACTTAGGCATTGTATCAAAACTTGGCAAGTAACAAGGTCCGGTAACAGAAACTATCTCAGAAACAATGTTATTCCTAATGGACACTGTTCTTATAAGCATCTAAGTGAAGTTTCCCAAGAGTTCATAGTTGCTTGAATAGACATTTAATGATATTTTTAGCTTAACAATGTACTGGTAAATGAAAACAGAAGTATTCAAAGCTTGTATGCTGCAAGGCTGGTGTGAGAAAATGATAAAATCTGGAAACAAGGAACTTGTTAATGTGAAGAGGCATTCATGCTTTGGGGATGTTCTTTCTTTCCTTCTTTTTGAGACAAGGTCTCACTCTGTAGCCTAGACTGACTAAGCTTTAGGATTTATATTGATTTTTCTTTTAAGATACAGGGTTTTCTTCTTTTTCTGGATCTATTTCCAAATAGTTGGGAATGAGTACACATCCACATTCATTCAAGATGTATTGAGCCCCTACTATAAGCTAATAATGGTGTTAGCTGCTATTCATGTGAGAAGAAGACAACTCAACTCTTCAAGGAGCTTGCTGTCCAGCAGGCAGATGGACCAGTAGAATATTGGCTCTGGTGGAAGGTGGGTCAGGTGTGGTAGGAGCAGGGGAGGAGGCTATGTAACCACCTGCTGGGCCAAAGAAGGCATGTGCCATAGGTATGATGTCAAAACCGAGTCCCAAGGGTGATCTGTACTTTAGTCAGATGAGTAAAATGGAATAATCTTGTAAGTAACAGTCACAATATGCACAGATGGCCAGAAGTGATGGGAACTCTTGGGGGAGGCAGACATCAGAAGATATTTAATATGACTGGATTGCACAACCACGCTAGGGAGTAGGCTGGGGGAGGCTCGAGATCTGCCCGAAGGCAGCTGTCATCCAGAAGGTCTTACTCTTTCTATCCCCCTGCTGAAGAGTCATGCAATTAAAGACCAATGAAGATGTCTGTGGAATAGAGACTGATGACGGCTGTAAGACTTTTGCTTTGGCTGTTGCTGATGTTATTTTCCATGCTAAGGACAGTTAAGGAAAATATATATGTTTAACAAAGAGTAGTGAATTTCTAAGACACTTTACTTTTACTTGTATTGATTCTCTGTGGATTTCACATCATGCATTCCGATCCTAATTATCTCCTCGTCCCCTCACATCTGCCCTCTGCCCTTGCAACCTCCCCCACCCAAACCAAATTTAAAAGAAGAAAGCCAAAATCAAACAAAACAAAGAGACAAACCAAAACAAATAAAAAAAGGAAGAAGACTAAGAATCTTGTTGTGGAATCCATAGTGTGGCCCGTTGAGACACATGGTTTACTCTTTACTTTGCTCTTCTTTCTTTTTTTAACTTTCTTTTTATTTATTCTTTGTGTCTTTCACATCATGTATCTTGATCCCATTCATTTCCTGTCCCTTCATATCCTCCCTCTGCCTTGCCACTTCCCTCTCAAAATAAAATAAAGTAAAATAAAATAAAATTTAAGAGAAAAAAAGAAAAAAAGAGAAAAACAAAGGAAAAATCTCGTCATGGAAGCTGTAGAGTGACACAGTGAGTCAGGCAGTAAACCTTTTTGTCCATGTATCTTTATGTGCAAGTGTTCATTGCAAAGAGTCATTGGTCTGGTTCGAGGCCTCTGGTTTCTGCTACACCACCAAAAATGGGCTCTCCCTGGGGCTCCTGTTGGATATCCTGTTGTCCTGTGTCATGGAGATCCTGCAGTTTTGAATCTGTAGGTTTTTCCCCTTCACAAACTCCCAAAGTTCATAGATTTGGTGGATGTTGAGGTGCGCCACCTCATAGCCCTGGTTCTGGGCCTGGATGGTAGCTGGGTTGGTCAGCTCAATGGCTTTCCCTCATCGTCATCACCGGATGAGTGCTCCAGCACTGCCTGGCTAGGTCACCCAGTGCAGCCTACAGAGAGCAGTGGGGCCAGGTCTGCTGCTGTCTGCCCTCAGATCCGGGTCTGCCCCACTCACATCAGCAGGGCCAGCTCTACTGTTTTGCCCAGGTGAGGTATAGGGCCCCCTCCCCTGATTGCTGTATATGGCATATGGGGGGTGGGCAGGGTCAACTCTCCTGCTCTCATGCCCTCAGGGCTGGCTCACTTGCATCCCCGACAACAGGGTCAGCTCTAGTATTCTGCCCAGGCAGGGTGCAGGGCCCACTCTCCTGTGTGCTGCAGCTGGTGTAGGGAAGGGCAGGGTGATGGTGGTGGTGGTGGAGGTGGTGATGGTGGTGGTGGAGGTGGTGGTGCTGGTGGTGGAGGTGGTGGTGGTGGTGGGGTGATGGTGGTGGTGGTGATGAGGTGATGGTGGTGGTGGGGTGATGGTGGGGTGATGGTGGTGGTGGTGGTGGTGATGAGGTGATGGTGGTGGTGGGGTGGTGGGATGATGGTGGTGGTGGTGATGGTGGTGGGGTGGTGGTGGTGGTGGTAGTGGTGATCTTTCCCTCACTCATGCATGGCAGATGGGGGAGGGGTCTAAGACACTTTGAAAGAGACAAAGAGCGGTAACAGAGTTGTGCCATGAGGAATCAGCCTTAGAGAAACGGACTGTTTCACATGGATCATCCCACCTGAAGATCGAGCTCTGACATGTCCCAGATCCATACATGCACGAAGCTCTCAGTGA
The DNA here is from genome assembly GCA_902168405.1 of Peromyscus aztecus. Lineage (NCBI taxonomy): Eukaryota > Metazoa > Chordata > Mammalia > Rodentia > Cricetidae > Peromyscus > Peromyscus aztecus. Next base: position 14,495 of record CABHPQ010000830.1, on the reverse strand, counting down.
CAAAGAGTGGCTAGCTCACAACTCTGAAGGTATCTCTGGGAAATACAAATATTTAGTATTTGGAGATGGTGGCTCACTGAATTCTTTAATTAACTATCCAGGCAACATGAAGCTGAAACTGAATATTTGCCTCACACTTCACAATAGACCACCTTGCCCGCTGGCCACCTACATACATCGTCCACACTTACTGCCTGTGTGTGAACTTCTGTTTCTGCTCTGCTCTGCTCTGGAACCACGTGCCTTGCACCCCTGACTGGGGACTCATAGGTGCAAACCGGGATGCGCCTTCTTTCTGGGGCTGCTTCACCTTGGTTGTGAGCACGTTAGTGTGCTGTCCCGCAGGGTAAGCCCTTCACCTCTGCAGGCCACTGTATCTGAGAGCTTTTGTTCCTACGGTGGGGCAGGTGACAGCTGGCACAGACAGATGCGCGTTTGCTCTGTCTCAGATCTACCAGGTCGCGAGCACTCGTTCACTTTTCCACTGGCTCAGATTTTGTGACTGTCTTTTCTTTTATTTGCCCTGTACATATCAGATTCTGTATTTCATTTAAAAAGTCTGTTATAGTTTTGGTGTGGTTTTAGGAGAGATTGGAAATAGCTTCATATGTTTAATACATTCGTCTAACCCAGTGCTTTCCTTCAACACCTTACAACGACAATGAAATGTAGACATTTAAAACTGCATTGATTAGTTGAGTGTGCTGGTATCATACTGTAATCTCAGCAATTGAGAGGTAGAGGCAGGAGAATGAGGAGTTCAAGGTTGTCATTGGCTGTACAGTGAGCTTGAGGCCAGCGTCGGTTAGAAGAGAGCCTAGCTCAAAACTAACTGTCTGTTCATGTATCTGTGAGAACTGGGACTCTGGCTCACTTTAGACAATATTCTCATCTAGCTACTGCCAATTACTTATGCTACTTTGTGGAAGTCACCTTCATCCTCCAGGATTAATGTTTAATTGACCATTAAATGAGAATTTGGGCTGAAAATATAGAGTCCTTTCTATCTATTTTATACACACTGATGGTGATTTAACCCTGTACTTCATGCACAATGAATCACCAATGAGTAATTATTCAATAGAATTACTAGCGAGAAAGATGCAAGTTAAAATGTTAAATATATATTCAACTTTTCTAACCACTTTTATTTTCTTAATCTAAAAGACTTATTGCATATTAGCAATATGTGTGAGGTAATGGAGGAATCAGTTTTTAGAGGCACAGCGAAAGCTGAAGTCTTCTTGTTCTCAGAGATGAAACCAGAAGTGGACAGTGATGGTGTATGCTTCTCATCCCAGGACTTGGGAATCTGAGATCAACCTGAGTGACTCTGTATCCAAAACTGCCCACACAGCAGCAACAAAAGAGGATTATAAAGGGAATTGTACCCCCATCACCCCCTCTTCCTCCCTCCATTTCCCAAAGGCTCAGGTGTTACAGGCTTGATGCCTCAACTTGGCATTGCTGGAAGGTGGGGGAGACTTTTGAGAGGAGGGTGAATGGGGGCTTTAGATCTAAAGGGGTGTGCCCTTGAAGGGGGTCTTTTTAGCTCTCTCTCTCTCTGCTTCCAGGCTGGCTCTGGGTGAACAGGCCTCCTCTGTACACTTACTCTTCTACAATGCTACATGGTGCTGCTCCAGGTCCATAGCAACAGGATCAGGATCAAGTGGTCATGGACCCAAATCTCCAAAGTAGGAGCCAAAATAAGCCTTCGCTCTTTTTTTTTTTTGGTTTTTTCGAGACAGGGTTTCTCTGTGTAGCTTTGTGCCTTTCCTGGAGCTCACTTGGTAGCCCAGGCTGGCCTCAAACTCACAGAGATCCTCCTGCCTCTGTCTCCTGAGTGCTGGGATTAAAGGCGTGTGCCACCAACGCCCCGCTCTTTTTAAAGTTAGTTTATCTCAGACATTTGTCATAACCACAGCAGTCAAATCAATAACTCTCTCCCTCCCACTCCACCTACTTCCTTCTTTTTAAAAATAAAATTTTATTTATTTTTGACAATATTTTACTATTTAGCCTAAGCTGGCCATGACAGGCCGCAGGGATTATAGGCAATGCACCACACTCAGGCTCTTTCTTCTTAATGGTGATCAAGTAATTCAGCTCATAAGCCAAGCTTTTTAACCCACAATTCCATGGCAAATCAACCAAATAGTCTACTATCATAGATCTATTTCATGATTTTTCTATGACTCTAGCCAAAAAGAAGGTACAGAGAAAGGGTCAACTCACTACAGTGCTACAGTCAGCATTCACCCACGCAGGGAGAAAGCTCACCACCCAGGGACAGAGTTCATTCACCCAGGGACAGAGCTCACCCACCCAGGGACAGAGCTCACCCACCCAGGGACAGAGCTCACCCACCCAGGGAGAGAGCTCACCCACCCACGGACAGAGCTCACCCACCCAGGGACAGAACTCACCCACCCAGGGACAGAGCTCACCCACCCAGGGAGAGAGCCCACCAACCCAGGAACAGAACTCACCACCCAGGGAGAGAGCTCACTAACCCAGGAACAGAGCTCACTACCCAGGGATGGGGCTCACTCACCCACCCAGAGATAGAATTCTCCCACCCAGGGAGAGAGCTCACCCAGGGACAGAGCTCACCAACTCAGAGACAGCTCACCCACCCAGGGGACAGAGCTCACTCACAGAGATGGAGTTCGCTCACCGAGGGACAGGGCTCATCTACCCAGGGACAGAGTTTGTCCATACACAGAGGCAGCTTCTTATTTTACTCCAGTCTCTGCCACCAATAGTACCACAGACTTTATGGCTTCAAACTCAGGAATGTTTTCTGATTTAGAATGTGTGAATTGGATGTTTAAAAAAGCATGTAGGGTCACAGGGCTGCTGTAGTTAGAGGCTGCTAAATTTGTGGAAGTTAAGTGACGTCCTTAGAAACTCAAGGCAAAGGTGGCCACAGATCAATAAGAGAGATTTGTAGAAAGTGGGTGGTTCAGTTTCCATGTTGCAACATTGCACAATTTCACCATCAGTTTCTGCTAATTTTTTCTTTAAAAATGATCTGAAGAATTTAGAACTCATTCTTTAGTATTTCTTATGTTTTAAATTGAACCTAACAGAATTTTATCCTTTAATCCAGAAAGAAGTTTTATACTGGGACCACAACACGGATGGGAGCTTCATCACTTAAGCGTTTTGAAGGTTCTCTTTGTTGGTACTAACAGAGGAGTATATATAACTACCAATAACACAAACGTGCATTGACTTCGCCTCCTTCCTTGGCAACCTCCCCCCCAAAAAAACTAATGTTAAAATAACATAGCTTCGATTTAATACAAACCTCTGATGTATTGTTTTCATTTTAGAGATGAAAAATACTTTGCTTCCTCTTGGCATAGAATTATAATGGCCACGAGACAGACTTTCTTTTCTTTGTTTTCACATTTTCTAGGGATGTGGGGGGATTTTAAGCAAGGAGTGATATGATCTATTTAATATTCTAGGAGTTCACTTAAGTAAATGGCCGAAAGAGTCTGGTTAGGAAAGTATTGCAGAAAAGCTGATGAACGTCTTGACTTTTGTGCCCATGAGATGGAGGAAAGGGGAAAAACCCAAAGAATGATTTGACAGGAAGCATTAGTGGAGAAGAGATGGTCTGGACTGGGACAGCAAGAGAGCAGACAGCGGCCAGGTGGTGTTGGTGCATGCCTTTAATCCCAGCACTCGGGAGGCAGAGGCAGATGGATCTCTGTGAGTTTGAGGCCAGCCTGGGCTACAGAGTGAATTCCAGGAAAGGTGCAAAGCTACACAGAGAAACCCTGTCTCAAAAAACAAAAACAAAAACAAAAGCAAAAACAAAGAGAGAGAGAGAGAGAGAGAGAGAGAGAGAGAGAGAGAGAGAGAGAGAGAGCAGACAGTGAAGAAGAATTACACTTCTGGAGCACTTAAGTTGGAGAGCACGGGAGGAAGATGAAGAGGTTAGCTTCGTATGCGCTGTGGGAGAGGTGTGTGGACCTTCATGGGAGACGTACAGGGGGCAGGCATATAACATGGGGTGGTTTACGGAAGTGACGGATTGTACTAAGGCTGTGGCAACAAGTGAGATTGTCTAGAGGAGACTGTAGAGTGGGAAGAGCTCCTGGGAGCCCTAAAATCTAGAGAAAGGATCACAAACTGGTGTTCTTTGGGAAGTTTTCTTTGGATGTACAATGCTTTTAAAAATTGAGAAATAGTTAACAATATTTAAAAGTTAGGGTATTTTTTGTTTGTTTGTTTTTTCAAGGCAGAGTCTCACTGTATAGCTCTGGCTGTCCTGGAACTACTGTTTACTATCTGTAGACCAGGCTGGCCTTGAACTCACAGGGATCTGCCTGCCTCTGTCTCCCGAGTGCTGAGTTTAAAAGTGTGTGTCACCATGCTGGGCTGAAAGTTAGGGTAGTTTAAATAAAAATTTCTACCTGAATTTTTTCTTTTCTTGGCAAAAGAATGATCTTGCCTACGCTTCTGGTAGAAATCATTGGTAAAGACTGAGCCTCTGCGGTCCCTTTAGACAAGCTCACAGGCCCGGGTGGATACACTCGCCGAACAGTCTCATTTCCTGGTCTTCATTACTTGCCCGGCTTGTGTCCATACCTGGCTTTGAAATCTCATATTTAGGGGAGGACACAACAGTCCAGAAGGCTAATTCCTTATGACCTTCTAAAAGAGGGAGATTAGGGAAGTATTATGAGTTCCTTTGCTCAGTTTACCTTAAATATGCTCCTTTGACCTTTCCCCGCCTTTCCAGGTGAGATTCACATACATTGACATGAGATCCTGCTGACTGGGTCATGGGGTAAACTTAATAGTGGATCATCAGCACTTCAACCTTCGCCTTGACTCTCTACTGCCATGTACAACAAATGTACTTGTAACAGATCCTTATATTAGACCAGTGGCTCTCAACCTTCCAAATACTGCGGCCCTTCAATACAGTTCCTTATGTTGAGGTGACCCCCACCCCACCATAAAATCATTTTGTTGCTGCTTCATAACTGTGATTTTGCTACTATATGAGTTGTGATGTAAATATCTGATATGCGACCCCCAAATGGATGGCAACCCACAGGTTCTGAACCGCTGGATTAGACAGAACAGAAAATGCCAATTTAAATGGAGCTTTGTGACCTACTGTGTTGACCCCTAACTATTGGCTTAGTAGATTTTCACATTTGATGCTGAGTACATCAGTAGCCTGTGGTCAACCAAGACGTTCTTAGTGGTGGGATTTATTAATTTTATATGGCCCTAGATGGTTAATATCTTTGGTTTATCCTTCTGCTTGATATAGAAAATGTCACCCAAAGAGTCAGGCTGATTTTTCCCGTGTGTTTGATGTAATTCTCTACTGACAGTATAATGCTGATGGCTAAAGATCCTTCCACCCTGAAAATGGAAGGAAATTTGGAGATCCGACCCCCCTCCCCCATCTATATTGGCAACAGGATTCTCCCTCCTAAATCTCACTTTGAAAATTCAATGGCCTTTGGGATGATATTGAGAGTTTAGACCCTTGAGTTTATCAGGTCATGAGACTCTGTCCTTATGAAAGAATTAATACCATCACTGGGGAAGCGTGTTCTTGATAAAGGGGCTCGCTGGGCTCAGTCTTCTCTCTGTGTCTTAGACATGTTCACTGGCTACTGCGCTGCCAGGTTAACAGCAAGATTGCCCTCACCAGATGGGGTCTCTTAGTCTTAGATTTCCCAGACTCCAGAATCACGAGCTGAAGAAACACATAGTTTATAATTGTTTCTGTTGCTGGCACTGTGTCATAGCAGCCGATGGTGAACTAAGATAGTTGAGCATATCTGATTTCTTTGCATCAGTCCCCTGACTCAGGGCCATTGGTACATTTTAGTGTCCTATCACTTCCTCTAGAAATGGGAGGTACCTGGAAAATGCTTGTGCAGTTTAAATAGAAATGAAGTTGCTCTACAGCTTTTACAGTGCTTTATTATTAAAAATGCCAATTACAATATTAATGGTTACTGAGAACTTACTACATGCCAGGAGCCACAATGAGTACTTTAAATAGATTCTACAATTTAGTACTCATAATTAACCTGTGATTGCTGTGGGATAATGCTCTTGTACACTGTAAAGATTTGTCACTCAAATTGGGTTAATAAAATGCTGATTGGCCAGTAGCCAGGCAGGAAATATAGGCGGGGCAATCAAACTAAGAATGCTGGGAAGAGAAAGGGTGGAGTCAGGAGTCATCAACCAGATACATAGGAAGCAAGATGAGAATGTAGCACTGAGAAAAGGTACCAAGCCATGTGGCTAAACATAGATAAGAATTATAGGTTAATTTAAGTATAAGAGCTAGCTAGTAATAAGCCTGAGCTACTGGCTGAGCATTTATAAATAATATTAAGCCTCTAAGTCAATTATTTGGGAAGCAGCTGCTGGGTATTTGGGAACAGGTAGGCAGGAGAGAAACTTCCATCCACATATGACATAGAAGCATTACTTTTTTTGTTTTATTTTATTTTGTTAGATGAGGTCTCACTATGTAACCCTGGCAGGCCTGGAAATCCTAGAGAGCTACCTGTCTCTGTCTCCCAAGATCTGGAATAAAAGGTGTGCACCACCACTCCTGGTACCATTTTTGTTTTTGCTGATAAAGCCAAATCTTGGTTAAAAATCTTCCATAATGCTTCGAATCAGAATTGATGCCCCATTTTCTGTCTCCAGAGTCCGTACACTTGAATATATTTATAGTTTTGTGAAGACTATTTATTTTTATTTTATGTGTACACTTGTGTGCTTGAGTGAATGTACATACACTGTGTGTGTGCAGTGCCTATAGAGGCCAGGAGAAGGCACCAGTTTCCCCAAGAGCTGGAGTTACAGGCTGTTGCGAGCTGCCTGATGTGGGTGCTCTCCAGAACAGCAACGGGCTCTGGTACTTGCTGAGCTGTCTGTCTCTCCAGTTCCATGTTTTTAAATGCCCACTGTGGTTTACACCCCACTGGCTAAATCTTCTGTTAACTTGACGCAAACATTTTCACAGCATCTCACCCTTTCCCCTAGTTAGCTGTTCCTCCAACAGTCATTCAGTGTCACAGCAGAAAATGGCCCTTCTTGGAGGACTGGTATTTACTCTGCCACATGCCTTAGCAAAGCAGCATAGAGCAGTAGCAGGCTGCATTAAGCCACCCTCTGTTAGGAATTAACAAATACCACCCTGGGATAAGTGTTCTGTTTTGAAAGAAAATAAGGTGGTGGTAACTGGAACCCCCAGATGTCCTGGCTCCCCAGCAGCTTGGTGCCCACATGCTGGGGGCTGTTCTGTATCACATTATTTCCCCTCATGTATTTGAAAAATGAGGTTTCAAAGAATAAAGGAAATCTTGTGTCCACTGCTACTGATGCTTATCTTCTGGAAACCAGGAAGTGTTTCCAATCAACCCTGTATTGTGCAGGAGTACCACAGGCAAGGTGTTTCATCTAGGACAGCTGAATTATAATGTTGTGGTCCCTTCAGTTCCCCTCACAGTGTAGAGGCTCTTTCAGGCTGCAGCAGAGCCTGTATATTTCTCTTATAAACCTCCTATTCCTCCTGTCCCTGTGTGTGTGTGTGTGTGTGTGTGTGTGTGTGTGTGTGTGTGTCTGTGTCTGTGTCTGTGTCTGTGTGTCTGTCTGTCTCTGTCTCTGTCTCTGTTTCTCTGTGTGTGTGTGTGTGTGTCTGTCTGTCTGTCTCTGTGTGGTTGTCTGTCCCTCTCTCTTTCTCTCTCTGTCTCTGTCTCTCTCTGTCTCTGTCTCTCTCTGTCTCTCTGTCTCTCTGTCTCTCTCTCTCTCTCTCCCTCTCTCTCTGTATTTGTCTGTTTGTCTGTCTCTGATGTAAGTTGGTATATGTGTGTCATCATGCTTTTGGGCCCAAGTCAGAGGTAGACCTCAGGTGTCTTTAATCACTTTATCCACCTTGTTTTTGAGACAGGGCCTCTCTCAGGAAACCTGGAGATGGCTGTTTCCACTGGCTGGCCAGGGCGCCTCTGGGACCCCCTGACTTCCTAGTGCTGAAGTTACAGGCATGCACTATCACATCTGGCCTTTTACTGGGTGCTGGGGATCTGAACTCAGTTCCCATCAAGCCACATCTCCAGTCTTCTCTGCTGTAATCTTAGTTAGAGGGGATGTTAATTAGACTTCAAATGCAGAGTGTCTTTTATAACAAAGTATGCTTTTGTGCCCGTTGGCTTAGGTTCCCGTTAAGGGTTTTACAAGTAACCTTTGTTTCGAGCATGACAGGCCTTTGAGCTGTTTTTCAGAGGCTGTACCACAGTCTGACAAGCCATATCTAGTCTGCACTGACTCCATTTTGTGCGTCAGGCACTGTGGGAAGTATGAATGTTCTAACTATCATCTTCACCTTGAAGGAGGTGTTGGATATCTCCACATGTTAATCATGTTATGAATGAAGTCTACTTGTCCAAAGTCAGGCACCATAGAAAGAGGTAGGGATGGGGCCTCAACCCCAGCCTGTGCTGTTGACAATGGCGCCATTCCAAATGACAGAACTTGTTCTTCCAATAATGCTCAGCCAGCGCTGGGAACCACACATTCCAGGTTCACAATCCCAAAATCACCCACTGGGCCAGTTGATTCTGAACTTTATTCAGATGTAACTGAAAAATTGCACTTTCTGATTTCCCGTTGTTGGGTTCTAAGTGTGCACAAAATGAGCCCCAGTGAGGAAGACTTTCCTACGTTCAGCCAGGCAAGCTTAAAGCAGAGTTTGGGCTTGGGCTTCAGTGGGTGAATTATACACGCTGGAAGCTTGTATAATTAATCCAGATCACATAACCAGGACTTCTTTTGGCTGTGATCTCTTCCTCACTGCCTCTCATTCTTTCTGACACTTCAACCAGCAGGGAAAAGATTTTATCCAATTGCTTTGACTCTTCATTTTTTTTTTTTTTTGGCAACTCAATCATTGAGTTTTTACCATGTGACAGAAGGGGAGATTTAATTTTTAGTTTCCTAGGCTCTCATTAGACTTTTACAGGGCCCAGAGAGAAATCTAGTGAACGTTTATGCTGTCAGTACCCCACAATCTCCAGTCAGTTATCACCTGCCAAATGACAACTTAAGCATTAAACGCAAAACGTTTGGTGGATGGAAGTTTCTCAAGATGTGATCATGATTGAAATAAAAAGAGCATGAACAGTTAAAACTGTCAGAGGGGCCAGACTCATGGGCAGACTCATGTGGACTTATTTTGCAACTATATAAAAACATCTCCCTATCTCATTTGTTCAGCCATTAACATACTTTATTGCTCACTCAACAGGCATTTATTGGATGTCACTGGGCACACAACACTGGAGGTGAGTGCTGTGGAGGATATAAAGATGGCGGTGCCTTTAAGTTAAATCTGACCCAGTAGAAGAGATGAACATAGAACACATGCTGAAGGACAGGTAGAAATAAAATATCAGCAAAGCAATTGGGAGGGTAACATTTCATCTCCAACTGGATAACCAAGAGGATTTGTGGAGCAGACTGGAAGCAAACCAGAGGTGAGGATCTAAAAGGTGCTGGGAAGTGTGGGGACAAAGGAAAACGGCAGTTCTTTCAGGGGAGTCAGTCCTGCTCAAGGCCATCGAAGCAAGTTCCATAGGTGCTTTACACACTCTGTCTTCTTCAGGGTCTTTTCTGTTTCACAGGGGTGTGGGGAGAGGGGTGTAGGGTGTGGGGAGAAAAGTACATGTGGGGGTATGGGGAGGTGAGGTCTGGGGAGGCGGGGGTGTGGGGAGGTGGGGGTGTGGGGAGGTGAGATGGGGGTGGGCTAAGAACATGGGAACTACATTGTCCAGACTCCCTCATCAATCAGCTTTCTTCTCGCTGAGGGGATAGAAAGGCAGGAGGATAAGGAAGGCTGGTTTCAGTCACTGTGACTCCAGGATCAGAGGCAGCAGGAAACTAGCTTCCTTTCTCCTGGGCAGCAGGGCTAGGGGCATCCTAGCAGGAGAAATAGCTCGAGCACCAGTAAACAGTGAATTCATGCTGACCTCTGTGCCCCTTTCCTTCTCATTCTTTCAAAAACGTTTAATCATCATCATCATCATCATTTTGTCTTTTCCGACAGAGTTTATCTGTGTAGCCCTGGCTGTCCTGGAACTCGATCTATAGACCAGGCTGTCCTTGAACTCACAGAGATCTATCTCTGCCTCCCGCATGCTGGGATTTAAGGTGTGTACCATCATAGTCCAGCTTTAATTATCATTAATAATAAAGTTAAAGGTTTAAGAGTTTATATAGTATGTAATCAGTTTTCCTTGAAGCACAATTTGCCTCTGGTAATTTGAATGTATTTGAATTTAAAAAACACCCTTATGTGTATGATGAGTGCTTTGCCTGCAATAGACCATCAGAGCCCCTGGGATTGGAGGGGCAGACAGTTGTGAACCACCAAGTGGGTACTGTGATTCAAGCTCAGGTCCTCTGGAGGAGCAGCCAGTGGTCTTAACCACTGAGGATTCCATCCATCTCCAAGTTAGATCTGTTTAAGAGGATGATTAGCTGAGCTTTGATGGCTCTGACAGTGTGTATGCACTGTGCATCCTCCATTCATGTCCAAATTCTTTAAAAAACAAAACACAAAAACCAACTGGAACATTTCTGTCTCTCCCACATTTTCTTATGCCACTTGTAACCAGGCCTTCTGTTTCTCCTTGACCTCAGGTAATATCTGATTTTGAAACAATATCAGGGTCTTTTAATAGTTACTGCTATTTGAGGCTAGATAGTTCTCCATGTGGGAGACACTGTGTGAACTGTGGAGTAGGTAGTTCTCTGTGTGGGGGACACTGTGTGAACTGTAGAGTAGGTAGTTCTCTGTGTGGGAGACTCTGTGTGAACTGTAGAGTAGGTAGTTCTCTGTGTGGGGGACACTGTGAACTGTGGAGTAGGTAGTTCTCTGTGTGGGAGACATTGTGTGAACTGTGGAGTAGATAGTTCTCTGTGTGGGAGACACTGTGTGAACTGTAGAGTAGGTAGTTCTCTGTGTGGGAGACATTGTGTGAACTGTAGAGTAGGTAGTTCTCTGTATGGGCTGTAGAGTAGGTAGTTCTCTGTGTGGGGGACACTGTGAACTGTGGAGTAGGTAGTTCTCTGTGTGGGAGACACTGTGTGAACTGTGGAGTAGGTAGTTCTCTGTGTGGGAGACACTGTGAACTGTGGAGTGTTTCGAAGCATTATTGGTCTACCCACTGAATGTGATTAGTGCCAGCTGGGACAGTCAAAACTCTCTTCAGACATTGCCAAGTGTATTCTGGGTGAATATCCACATGACCCCATTGAAGAATTGTGACTGCAGGTCAGCGTGTTTTCTAACTTCATGCTGTAGCACAACAGCATTCCCTTCTTTTTTTAAGGGCCAAGTAATATTTCACTGGATCCATAAACTACATTTTCTACAGTCAGAGCTGTTTACACGGAGAAACCCTGTCTCAGGTAAAACACAACAAACAAACAAATAAACAAAAACCCAACTACATTTTCTTTGTTCATTCATTCATAGATGAATATGTAAGTTACTTCTACATCTTAACTATTGTGAACAGTGTAATGAATGTAAGTGATGCACATAGGATTTTCTTGAGTTCTATTTATGTGTTTGCATGTGTGGGCATATACAAACATGCAGGTGTGTGTGTGTGTGTGTGTGTGTGTGTGTGTGTGTGTGTGTGTGTGAGTGGAGGTGGACTGAGTGTCTTCTGGGATAGATATACCGAGGCAGTGTTTCTCTCTTGAACTCAGTGCCCTGGTTTGGCTAGTCTAGGTAGCCAGCTTGCTCTGTATCCTTGTCTCTACCTTTCAAGTGTTGGAGTACAGGTGGGTGTCATGCTCACTTGCCATTCATGGGTTCTGGGGATGTAAACTCTGGTGTTGTAGAATATTATTTTAAGGTGTATTACTTTTGTTTATGTTGCATTTGTTTAACTCTGTAAAGCTGTGTTACTGTGCCTGCCAAAAACAGCCGATGGGCTAATAAAGATCTGAACTGCCAATAGCAAGGCAGGAGAAAGGATAGGCAAGGATGGGAAGCAGAGAGAATACATAGAAATCTGGAAGGAGAGAAGATCAAAGAAGTAGCCAGAGAAGGAGGAGGACTCCAGGGGCCAGCCACCCAGCTACACAGCTACACAGCAAGCCATGGATTAAGAGTAGGATTTATAGAAGTAAGAGAATGGGAAAAGCCTAGAGGCAAAATGTAGATGGGATAATTTATAAAGCTGGCTAACAACAAGCCAAGCTAAGGCCCAACATTTATAATTAAGAATAAGCCTCCATTTGTGATTTATTTGGGAGCTGGGTGGCAGGGCCCCCCAAAAGAGAAAAAACAGTCAACAACACTCTGATCCTCCTGTTTGTGCTCAAGTACTTTACCTCCATGCATTTCCCCATATTGTTGTGCCAATTTACATTTCAACCAACAGTATACCTTAGCCAACAACAACAATTAACTTTGACAGTGGCCATCTTAATAGGTTTAGGTGATTATGCCGTGGTGGTTTCATGTGCATTTCCCTGATAATGAATTAATGCTGAAGATCTTTATAACTACATGGCAGGTTGCATATCTTCTCTGCCGAGCTGTCTGTTCTGCTTGGGAATGGTGTATAATGTGTGTCCACATCGTGGGATTAGATGTGATACTATTTTGAAGATTTTTGCATGAACAGACAAGAAAGACTCTAGTGTGTGGAATCCATTCCTTGCATTGTCTGTGACTTTGGCATCAGGGTAAGGATGCTTCACTGAGTTGGAGGTGTACTTTCCTCTCCAGTCTTTTGGAAAGAGTTTCAGAAGTTCTATTAGCCTTCCCTATTTTGAAAAACCTGGAGCCATGTCCTGTTTCCTTCTTTGTCTTAGTTAATGTATGCAATGGGAAAAGAAAGGTAGACTGAACTCAGACTAGGGACGGATTTGAATGTTGGGCTGAATTGTTACAACTTCATTTAATTTATATGGATGATACTATGTTGCTACTTCCAGAAGTACTTGCTGAGAATGAAGGTCGGTGGTAGAACACACGTTTAGTATGCATAAAGCCCTAGGTTTGGCCGGACAGTGGTGGCCCACGCCTTTAATCCCAGCACTTGGGAGGCAGAGCCAGGTGAATCTCTGTGAGTTCGAGGCCAGCCTGGGCTACCAAGTGAGTTCCAGGAAAGACGCAAAGCTACATAGAGAAACCCTGTCTTGAAAAAAAAGCTCTAGGTTTAATCCCCAGTGCTCACACACACACATGCACACATACAAATCTTATTATTCTATCATTGTAATGTATTTACTGAGAATCTGCTTTTGTCCTTTCACATTAAACCTCATGGGCTCCTTCCTTGCTCAATAACATAGTGGAAGAGCGATGCCTTCCTTTTTCTAACCATTGTCCCATTGTTTCTGTAACATATTTCTTCAGTGTTGTTGGATGTAGGTCAGTGTACCCACATTTCATAACGCGATCTTTACTACATGACAGTCACACCCCCATTTCTTGCCATCCTGTTATATGACAGTACAGCAAAGGAGCCAAAAGAAACTGGAGAACAGGGCTCTGGTGGAAGACAAGGTCTGGTTTAAAGGCCAACTCCAAAGGCAAAGTAGGGATCTTTTACTTCGCTCCAGGAAGGGTTGGAGAGGGAGGGACGGAAGTAAGAACGTGCCCTCTTACACAGCATTTCCAAAGACAAGGAAGCGCTTAAACTGCTCTGTGAAGTGCAGAGTCCTTCCAAGGTGTATAAACAAATAACAAGCTGCCGAGCTCCGTGCAGAGCTGAAGACTCCGCACTGACCTGAGGGTTTGGGCTCTGTGTGCAGGGATCATTTTACAGCCATCTGTTCTAACTGCCAAGGGCAGTTTAAGATTTGGGGTATCTTAAATTTCTGCCTGTTCTGACCACCGGCTCCCCCCATATAAAGGCATGGGGACGACAGCAGATCTTTTGTACAGTGAAGCTTGATCCTCTCACCCCTCTCATACATACTCAGTCCACCTTCGGCTGGTTTGAACACAGCCCCCGAGTGGTTAATTGGAGGACGGTGGGAGGGAAGGCCTCAAGAGTGTGGCTAGAGAAAAGAGGCCTGATGTTTTGGGTTGGAGCACAGGTTAATGTCCCAATCTGAAATCAGTTTAGTTGGGTGTGTTTACATCCATTCCTGGAGAACGTGGTACAACAGAGCAGTGGTCAGTTATGAATGTCAGCAAACCATGACTTAGCCTGTTCTTTTGGCTCCCAAACATTTCCAGCTCTTCGTGTTTAGAACAACGATGATTTGAACTTGTACTCCACGCTGCCCTGCAGAGGCAGTTCTCGGCCGTGGACTGGGGTTAGGAGTGAAGAGGCACACATGAGTTGGGGAGGTCAGCATGGTTAGGACGTGAGAGTGGCAGCTTGGCTCCGGGGCACGAGGCCTCCCTTCACGGCGCCCTTGCAGATGCTGGCCACTTCACCTCAAGTCTATTGTGTCTT
>CABHPQ010000829.1:2876-71604 GCA_902168405.1 Peromyscus aztecus | reverse complement strand
TAAGACTTCTGTTAGTTTTGGGGACATGGATAGGAGATAGGATTTAAAAAAGAAGCAATGTTCATTTACTTTTCTGGAAAAAGGTCTTATTGATCCTGGCAACAGAAATCAATGGTCTTAATGGAGAGTTTATATCCAACAGGTGAAACAAGGTGACACTTTTAAAAGATATATTTTATATTTATCTCTTCTGCTAAGAATAGCATATCCAGCACATGGACTGTGTGGAGTCTTCCCTGGAATTTCAGGTAGGTTATCTGCCATTCCCTTGCCTGTCTGCCTCATGTTAACCATATCCACTACTAAGTCTGGCACGTGACACAGGCCCCTGTGGAGACTTCCTCAGAACTCTATGCAGGACACTGTGACCTATTGCCCTGCCTTCTTGCCTGTTAGACATACCATACAACACTCTACCTGGCACCCTTCCTTGGTGTCTGACTAGAACTCTAAGACTAGCATTTTAGGGTATGACCAGGAACACAAGTCTGTGCTATCCAAAACCACCATCAGAACAATATGATCCCTCTACAGACTTATGAATATTGGCAGAGAATATCTTCTAATCCTACAAAATATTACTGCCTAGATTCAGAAGTTGTACCGATCCTTACCCAAGCTAAAATAACTTCTGACATCCTATGGTTACACTGACACACAGTAGACTCAAGACTGAACAACAATTAACATTTAGTTGGTTTACCACGTGACAAGTTGTCCAAACAGTTATCCAAACAACCACTCTTTTTTTTGGGGGGGGGGGTTTCGAGACAGGGTTTCTCTGTGTAGCTTTGCTCCTTTCTTGGAGCTCACTTGGTAGACCAGGCTGGCCTCAAGCTCACAGAGATCCGCCTGCCTCTGCCTCCCGAGTGCTGGGAATAAAGGCGTGTGCCACCCACGGCCGGCCCCAAACAACCACTCTTAAATGGCAAGAAGAGATATCCCACAAAGAAATACTACCAAGATGCCAAAGTCAAATTACAAAAACACGAACAATGTGAATAACCAAGGAAATATATTTCCTTCAGAAATCACCCTATTTTATTGTGCTATGCAAAAAGCAACTTAGCTACTGCACAGGTCAATGATTTCAAAACAGCATGTATAAATATGTTCTAGAAACTGAAAAAGGGCATGAACGAATTCCTGAATGAAGACTATGAAAACACAAAAAAATTGAATGAAATAATTAAATTAATTCAATATTTGAAAATAAAATTTAACAAAGAAAATTTCTTGAGGAAAGCTAACACGAAATAAAACTGAAAATTAAAAAGTCAATAAGTCAAACAAAAAGCTCAGTCTCACCAACAAAGATCATTAAGAAGAAAGAATATTAGTTCTTGAAGACAATGCAGAAGAAATTGATCACAAAAAAAGATAAATGTATATCTAAAAAATACCAAGGATGGGCTATATAATTTGGGGAAACAACAAAAAGACCAAACATAAATAATAGGTACAGAAGAAGAAGAAAGCCAGATAAAAGGCAGAGAAAATATTTTCAGCAAGATTGTAGTATAAAATTTTCTAACACATGGGATGCTGATACCCATTAAGGCCCAAGAAGCATACAGAACACCAAATATAGAGGAGTAGAAAAGTAACTTTGCATTCCACATCATAATGAAAACACTAAATGTACAGAGCAAAGAGAGGATAATGAGGGTGACAAGAGAGAAAGATCAAGTCACAAACATAGGTAAAACCATCAGAATAGCACCTGACATCTCAGTGGGAGCCTTGAAAACCAGAATGGCCTGGATTGTTGTTCTTCAAGTTCTAATAGACCATAGATGACAGTCCAAAGTACTACACCCAGAGAAACTATCAGTTGTAATTGTAAAACTAAACAAACAAACAAACAAAACAAAACAAAACCCTTTCCAGTATGTAAACAGGTTTAAGGAACTTATGTCCCCAAAACCACTGCTACAGTGATATGAGAAAGTATATATGGTTTGAAGAGAAAAATAAACATACCCCAGAGTAATATATAATTTCAGAAGAATTACCAAAAAAAAAAAACCTAAGAAATCACAACTAGGTTGGATTTCTCATAGGAAACTTAGATTAATAAAATTACTCAATAATTTTCAATATTAATGGTCCTAACATCCCATTAAAAAGACATAGACTAAAAGATAGGATTAGGAAACATGATCTCTCTTTTTTTTCTGCCTCTAAGGAACACTCCTCATTACCAGTGATATATCTCAACTTATATATAGGACAGAAAAAATCCCCAACATGGAACCAAGAAACAAGCAGGTATTTCTATCCTGAAAAAAAAAATCAAACAAAATTAACTGTAAGATAATGAGAAGTGCATTTTACACTCATTAGGAAAAATCCATAAAGAGGATATTATTATTCTAAGCATATATATATATATGATATATATCATATATATATATATATATATCAAATGCAGGTGCCTATTTTCATATAAAAACAAACCCTATTGTATCTAAAATCACAGATCAATCCCAATGCAGTGAGATTGGTGATTTCAATAATCCCCTTTCACCAATAAAAAGGTCATCTACACAGAAATCAAATAGAGAAAGATAGAAGCCAAAAGACATCATAAACAAAATGCATTTAATAGATATCAACAGAAAATTCTATTCAAACACTAAACAATAAACTTTCTTCTCAGGATACCATGGTACCTTCTCCAAACTAAACCACATAATAGAACACAAAGCAAGTATCAAGAAACTTAGAAAAATTGAAATAATATCCTGATATAAATACAAACAATATCCTGACCATAAAACTATAAAGCTGAATGTCAACACAGAAAAGTGACATAAAAATAATAAAATTAATACAACTAATAAAAACAATTAAAAATAAAAAATGTAAAAGTTAATTGCCAGGGACGGCATATAAGATGGCTGACATGCTGCCAGCAGAGATTGGAGAAAAGGGGACCCGAGATTGTGGACCATCAACCCTCCATGTGTTCCCCTCCGGATCTTCTGCTTAGCATGCCTCTCTAGGGCCAAGGCAGAAATGCCTATGTGTCCCAAGGTCATGCTTTATGTCATGCACATGTCATGTCCTCCTCCACATAAATACTTCTTGTAATACTAGTCTTCTTCTTCTATCTGATCTTCATGTCCTGTGTTCCTAGATCAATGGTGATTTCTGTGATGCAGGAAAGGAATGAAATAAATTTCACAGGAAATTATACAGAGATGATCACCCAGGCTGGGGTTAAGGCAGTTATGCAGTCATGGAAAAGAACCTGTAGCCTGGGGAAGCTTTTCAGGCTTGGATAAACTGTACCAAATATGTAATCATGATGGTATGATGTGTATCAACACATTGGCCTCAAATTGGCCATCATGAATAATTCAGTTTCTGAGGATATTTCAAGGGCATTGTGTAAAACTTGAGACCCTAAGGGGTATTGGCTGAAGACTGTGGATGGAGTAACATATAGATAGGATGACAAACTAAAAGTGTGGGAACCTAGAATAGGAGGAAAATAGTGGCCTTGATCGAGAAAGTGAGATGGTAACTTTAATTCAGGTATTTTTTATTCCTCCTGAAGGAGTATGGAGATAATGTGCCAATTGAGAGAATGATTGCTACAAGCTTTTTTGAGTTCCTAGATTAAAAGGAGCTGCCAGAAAGGTGAGCTTCCTTTCATGGAAACTCTGAAAATTAGAGTAGGTCTTCCTTGGAATTGTTGGGATATAGAAGGACAAAAGTTGCTGACTTGCAGGACAGATTTCTTGTCTGAGGTCATTGTGGCCCACCAGTCATGGGTCTTGGTGTTTGCAGAGGGCTGAGGAGGAACTTAGGTGGCCGCAGGGGTCTTGAGGTAGGAGCAGGCTGTGTGAGAAGGAAATGACTGTCTGGTACATTGACCACTGTTCTTATTTTTACCTTTTTTGTGAAATTGCATAATGCTAGCCTCTGCATCAAGTGCTCAGAAGATTGTATAATCATCAATAATAAAAATAGATTATGCTTGCTTTGGTGTTAAGTTTGAGATAATTCCAGTGTTTAGTAAAAGATGATGAAGAATATATGGGTGGTTTTCTAAGAATAACCTTTGGAATCATGAGAACATTTTGTATTTGGTGATTTCCCCTTTTCTTTCTGTTCCCCCTTTACTTATGATAATAAAAGACTGAGGTTATGAGGGGAAAAGCAGAAGCTAAGAGAAGCTAAGGAAGCTAAAGAAACTGTAGCAAAGAAGCTACTTAGCAACTGCAGAAGCCCAAAGTGACCTGTCAGCTTGCACTAACACTGCCTCTGAGTTGTTACTGTGCCTTCCAGGTATCCCATACTTTGGAGCCCGGAAACTGCTGAGGCTGGTCCCTGGCAGTTAATAAAATTAAAAAACTCAAGGATGCTAATCAATTTAGTACTGAATGATATTTTACATGAGTGGGAAACCAAGAAGGAAAATTTAAAATTTATAAACTCAAATAAAAACAAAGCAAATGCAACATATTAAAATCTAAGAGACATAATGAAGGCAGTCAGTCCTAAAAGGAAAATTATTATGTCCATATAAAAAACATGAGATATTGTATATCAATAACTTAATATTTCACTTGAAAGCCTTGGATAAACAAGAATAAACAACATCAGGAAAGAGTATATGGAGAGAAATAATAAGTCAGGGCTGAAATCAATGAAATAAAAATGAAAAAACATTATAAAGAATCAATGAAACAAAGATTTAGTTCTTTGTAATGATTAAAAAGATCCAAAAAGTTTAACCAAATTAACGAAAAGAATGAGAATAGGCAAATTATTGAGAGTAGAGGTGATAAATGAAGTATTAAAGTATACACTGAGGAAATTTAGAGTATTATGACTAGAAGATGAAAAAGAAGGGGTTAATTTCTGGGTTATTAGAACAATCAAAATTAAATCAAGATGAAGTAAGCAATTAAATTTAACCATATTGACCAGTGAAACAGAAGTAATAATTTAATATCTCTAGACTAAAAAGCCCCAGATCTAGATGACTACAAAACAGAATTCTACCAGACATTGAAGGAGATTTAAAATAAAACTCCTAAAATTATTTTGTGAAAGTGAAAGGAAGACTTTTAAATTATTTTTATGAATCTACTATTGCTGTGACACAAAACAAGACCGAAACTCAACAATAAAAGAAAAATTTATGAGCTAATCTCTCTAATTAATGTAAATGCAAAAATTCTCACTAAAATATATGCAAACTAAATTCAAGAACACATCATAAAGATTATCCATCATGATAAAGTTAATTTCATCCCAGTAATTTAGGAATGTTTTCACATGTGTAAATCAAAATAGCTAATCAACCACATAAACAGAATCAAGGACAGAAAACCCACAATCCTACCACTACATGTAAAAAAAAGTCTTCAGCAAAACACAGCAACACTTCATAATAAACACCACATAGGGGACACATTTCAGCAGAAAAAAGACAATATACAACAAACCTGTAGTAAATACTACACCAAGTACACACTAAGTGGATACAACCTTTAAAAAATTCTACTAAAATGAAGATCAAGATAAGGATAGCCTCTCTGTCTTTTACTGTTCAGTGCACTGCTTGAAGTCTTGATTAGAACATTAAGACAAGTGAAGTAGAAAGGGGATTACAAATAGGAAAAAGAAGAAGTCAAGTTTTTGTTATTTGAAGATAACAGATCCATAAAAAGGATTTAATGACTCCACCAGATAACTCCTACAGCTGACAAATACATCCAGTAAAATAGCAAAACATAAAATTAATACACAAAAATCAGTAGCTTTCCTATATAAAAATTCAAGGATATCAAGAAGGAAACCAGCCGTTCAAAATAGCCTTCAAAAAAATCTTGCAGTAGATCTAACTAAAAAAGTGAAAAAGTAATATAATTAAAAAAATTAAAACATTTTAAAAGAAAACACGAGATATCTTTTAAAATATTGGAAGATTTACAAGATTAAAAGACCCTTTGTGTTCATGTGTTTGTTGTTTGATATTGTGAAAATGGTCATTTTATCAAACTTTATTTATATAATCAATTAAAAAGATAATAGTAAATTATTCTGTAAACACCCAGACAAATGGATAATCAAAATAATCATGATAAATAGAAGCACTGCTGGAGGTATCCATCCCTGATTTTATATTATATTATAGAACTATATCAATGAAAGTAGATGTTCCTGGCATATAAACAGACACATAAAATTTAGGACAAAGACATAAGTCCACTCACCTATAGTTACTTGTTTTTTTTTTTATAAAGAGAAAAAGTTTACACAATGAAGACATCATCTGCAACAAATTGTGCTAGTTAGACTGGATAATCACATGAAGAAGAATGAAACTTATTCTTTACATATCATGATGCATAAAACGAAATGCTAAGTTGATCAAGAGCTTTAGTGTAAGACTAAATAACAAAAGGAGGTCAAGGGGATAAGGTTGGAAAAGAAGTCAAAGTACTGCTATTTGCAAATGATATGGACATAGAAAAGTCCCAAAATTCTACTAGGGAACTTCTACAGCTAATAAACACCTTTAGCTAAGTGGCTGGATACAACATTAACAACAACAACAACAAAAGAAAACAACAACAACAGAAGAAACAAAACAGTAGCCCTCTAATGGGTTGGGAAAGAACTCATAGAAACAATACATTTTACAATATCCACAAACAATACAATATATCTTAAGGTAACGCTAATCAAGCAAGTGAAAGACCTGTATGACAGAAATTTCAAGTCATTGAAAAAAGAAAAGGAAAAGATATCAGCAGATGGAATGCTCATAGATCAATAGGATTAACATAGTAAAAATGGTAATGTTACCAAAAGCAATCTACTGATTCAATGCAATTTTCATCAAAATTCCAGGACAATTCTTTACAGACCTTGAAAGAACAATACTCAATCTCAAACAAACAAACAAACAAAACCAGGATGGCTAAAACAATCTTGTACAATAAAAGAATTGCTATAGATTGTAGCTGGAGTTTTCTCCAATTCTGCCTAGGCCCACAGCCGCTCAGATCCAAATAAACACACAGATGCTTATATTAATTAAAACTGTATGGCCTAATGGCTCAGGCTTCTTGCTAGCTAGATCTTACATCTTAAATTAACCCATTTCTATAAATCTATACCTTGCCATGTGGCTCGTGGCTTAACGATATCTTAACATCTTGTTTCTCATGATGGCGACTGGCAGCATCTCCTGATTCAGCCTTCCTGTTCCCAGAATTCTCTTTGCTGCTTCTCTCACCTATACTTCCTGCTTGGCTACTGGCCAATCAGCATTTTATTTATTAACCAATCAGAGCAACACATTCACAGCATACAGAGCGATATCCATAGCAATAGATATCACTATCCTTGATCTTAAGCTGTTCTACAGAGCTATTGTAACAAAAACAGCACGGTATTGGCATAAAAACAGAAATGTGGATCAATGGAATTGAATTGAAGACCCAGACATAAAACCATACAGGTATGGATACCTAATTTTTTGACAAAGAAGCCAAAATTATACAATGGGAAAGAGAAAGCAACTTCAACAATTTGTGCTTGCATCACTGGATGTTGTCCTGTAGAAGACTGCAAATAGATCCATATCTATCACCCTACACAAAACTAAAGTCCACATGGATCACAGACTTCAGCATAAATCCAGTTATTCTGAATATGAGAGAAGAGAAAGTAGGAAATAGTCTCACAATGGCATAGGAGACAACTTCCTAAATAGAACACCAGTAGCCCAGACACTAAGATTGACAATTAATAAGTGAAACCTTATGAAACTAAAAAGCTTCTGTAAGGTAAAGGATACTGTCAGTAGGACAAAACAGAAGCCTACAGAAAGGGGAAAGACCTTCACCAGCCCAACATCCAACAGGGGACTTATCTTCAAAATACATGAAAAACTTAAGAAACTAGACAACAAAAAAACAAATAATTAAATTTAAAAAACAGGCACAGATATGAACCACAAATTCTAAACAGAAGCATCTCAAATGGCAGTGAAACACTTAAAGAAATGCTCAAAATCCTTAGCCATCAGGAAAATGAAAATCAAAAGGACTCTGAGATTCCATCTTACAAAAAATGGGATCACATAAAACCAAAACTGTTGTACAAAGTACAACTGTCTTTTGAGTTAAGATATAGAATACAGAATAGATAAGGTCCCACCAGCCTTCCTTGTGAGAAAGGGCCAGTATCTAGACTATACAAAGAGTTCAGAAAATGAAACATCAAGAAAATAAGAAACTCAATTAAAAAAATAGACATGGAATTAAACAGACAGTTCTCCAAAGACAAAATATAAAAAGACGAAATATGAAAAGAAAAACTATTTTTGGACTTGTATTTATTCATCAAGCAAATATAAATTATATATACTTTGATATTTATTTTATTTTAGTCAAAATGGTTGATATTAAACAAACAAACAAACCAAATGATGCTAGCATCGAAGTAGGGAAAGGGGAAGACATATTCACTGCTGGTAGGAGTATGAACTGGAACAGCCACAATCAAATTCAGTATGAAGTTTTCTCCAAGAGCTAGAAATAGATCTCTTATACAATTCAACCATATCACTCTTGAGCTGGGCATGCACTTAAAAGTCATTGTATCTAACTGCAGAGATATTTGCTCTCCCCTGCTCATTGCTATCCTGTTCACCAGAGCCAGGAAATGAAAACAGCCTAGATGCACATCAGCTGATGAATGGATGATGAAACTATGGTACATTTACACCATAGAATATTATTTAGCTTATAAGAAAAATAAATAATGAAATTTTCAGGTAAATAGATGGAGTAGAAACAATCATTCCACATGAGATAATCAAGATGCAGAAAGACAAATGTTTCATATTTTCTCTTATTTTATGATGATACCATTTATTTTTGAATATGTGTGTTTTATTTTGTATACTGAAAGAGATCAAGACATTAGTAATGTTGTATGAGGAGCAGGGCTTTCAAGGGAGGGGAGAGAATACACAAGTTATACAGGACTAAAGGGAAGAATAGTACAGGAATAGAAAAATTATAGTTGGAGCTGGGAAGGCAGGGTAGAAAAAGGAATGTAAGAAGGCATAATTAACACTAAACACCTTTTAAAAAAGCTGATATGTAAAATTAAATTAATTATAAAATTAAAAAAACTACAATAATGCAATGAAGCAATTAACTAATTAGTAAAAAAAAAGTCATATGGAAAACTTACTATCAGAAGATTCTTAAAATTTATACATATACATATATTTTTAAAAGGCTTTAATCGAGTCACACTAGAATGATAGAAATAAACCCAACTAGGTATCATGTGTTAGCAAATAAATTACCTAGTTTTTGAATGGGTTACATCTTCATGAGTTGTTTGTCAAGAGGATCCAATAGACCCACAATTACAGTGCATTGACAAGACTATTGGTTTTCCTACAGAATATGAGAATAAGATCCTATTGGTGCAGATACAATATTCTTGAGTCAGAGAATGTAGAGGAAACAAGTTGGTACTCTTTTGGAAACTTTATTGCTATTGGATAGCTTCAATTATGATAAAAGATGATATTCAGGCAAACAGAGAAGAAAATGAATTATCAGTCTCAACCAGCTGTTAATCTTGCAGTCTTCTACCCACAGTCATTTATTACTGATATTGTGATTCTAAAAACAATGCTCCTGCTCACAAATTCAGATTCATTTCTACATTTTAGTTTTCTCCTCACTGCCATGTATCATAGCCATATTCCTACTTAATGTGTTCCCTTAGAACACCAAACAGATGTTCTACTGTACCTCCTCCATACCTGCCTTTCCTACAACTCCAACATAAAAATTAGCTTATAATTGAATTTATGCTTAGGACAAGGTTAACAGATTTGGAGTAAATTGTTTTCAAAAGAGGATCTTGCTATATGAGCCAATCTGCATTCAAAGTCTTGCTACTCCTGACTCAGCCTGCCAACTGCTGAGATTTGGAGATGACAGGCATGTCAAATACCCTTAATGTCCCCCATTCTCTCATTCAAGTCATCATTATCTGTGTCTGACTTTTAATGAACAGTATTTTCTGGTATCTCAATTGCAATTATGCTAACCAATTGCTCATTTTTAATATACCATCAAGACACATTCTGATAAAACACAGACCAGATGTGTTTCTTTTTTTCCATTCAAATCATTATGTTCATTTTTATCCAACTTTGAATAAAAGTTTATGTCATAATTTAGGTACTTTATTCCAAATAGATGCACTCCACATCACTTCCTATTGTTTTGGAGAGCATCCACTGGCTTCTATTCTCTCCTTCTTTCCATTCTTATATACTCAATTCCTCACTCTTTTGTATCATGCGTTTTTCTTTGCTTTTTCCTTTGTCTGTACTGCATTTATTTCATCCAAAATAGCATCACACCTCCTTCTTCACGTTTGTCAGGAAATTTCCAGAAAAAGATCTTTAAATTGAACTATCCCTGACCAAATACCTACATTTCAATCACCTGCCCCTATCCACTACATAGCACAAGCCACTGACACCTTAGCTATAATTATTTTTTTAAAATATTTCCCTCCAGAACTGAATGTCCATGAAAATAGGAATCAGTTACTTGAACTTGAACTGAAAGTGTATTCACTAGAGAGTTCAGCATATAGCAGGAATTCAAGAAAATCTACAACCAATTGTGAATAAATTCAAGCAGCTAATAATAATTAGCATTATTATGATAGTACAAGAATGTTTATATAAAAATCACAATCTTATGCATACCATGATATCAAAATAAAGTTAAACAGCAAAAAAAAAATACTCATTGGATGTGATGGTGTGTGGCTGCACTTCCATTATTCAGGAGGCTGAAACAGGGGGATCATGCTCTAGTTTTATTGATTTGCTGTGACAACTACTATGCTCAGAAGAAACTATAGGGAGGAATGTGTTTATTAGCTTACACTTGAGGGACATTAAGGCATGTGGAGTACAGAAGAAGGGATGGAGGGCTGGATGTGTCAGATGTAGTGCTCGGAGTCATTGATGAGCAGCATAGTTTAAAGGCAATGGAAGTTGTCTTAATTAGAGTTTCCATCGATGTGATAAAGCATCATGACCAAATGCAGTTTGATTTAAAAGGGATTATTTCTCCTGAATATCTTTTAGTCTCTCATCCAAGGAAGTCAGAGAAGTAATTCAAGTAAGGAACCTGGAGATAGAAATTGATGCAGAGACCATAGAGGAACACCGCTTCTTGGGTTGCTTCCTGTGACTTGCTTAGCCTGCTTTCTTATGAAATCCAGGAACATGAGCCCAGCAGTGACACTGTCCTCAGAGGCTGGCCCTCCCACATCAATTATCAGTCAAGTAAATGTACTACAGTTCTACCCACAGGCCAAGCTGGTGTGGGAATTTTCTCAATTGAAGTTCCCTATTCCAAAACGACTCTAGTTCTTGTCAAGTTTTACATACAACTAGCCAGCACAATTGGCCCCTTGTCAGCTTGGCACACAAGCATATAGCTGTTATACTATAAACTTTTCTTCCTTGTTCATCACCAAAATCTCATATTAATATTAATACCACAGTACATTTCAACTTTTAAAAGTTGAACAGTTTTTATACATTCAACCACTTTAAAAGTTCAGTTTCTTTCAAATATCTAGACTGTCAAACTAAAAAGTCTCTCAAATCTTAAATAAGTTAAATAATTCCTTATTCCAAGAGAGAAGAAATAGGGTCCAGTCATAAATCAAAGGAATTGTAAAGCCCAACTGTATAAATCTCAGTGTCCGACTCCTGAGTTTTACTCACCATGTTCTGAACTCCTCTAAAGACTTGGAAAGCCACAAATAGTTATCAAGTAAGAATTACATTTATAATATTTTGTTCATTTGTAGTTAGCATATTAAGAGAAAATTAATCCTTTAGTGAATCCAAAGTTTTATACCTAATTTACTTTCTATCATAACCAAGGAAAACTGCAACTATAACTATCTAGTCTTCAATTCCATCAAAGACCCAGAAGGATGTAACAGAGATATTTGGCTGCCTAGTCAGTAACTCAAAGTTCCTGCAATCTTGGGCATCTATCTTCAGCCTACAGGCCTAGAGTATCTGGCATACTTTTCAGTGATGCAGGAAATTTCAAGGACTGTCCCACCTTACATAGGCCAAGTTTGTGAGTCACTTTCCTCTGTGTTCTGCAGAACATCTGGCACTATTTGGTGAGGTAGGAATTTTGAAGCACTGTCCTTCTTTGTTTTGGCAAAGTTCAACACTCTTTTCCCTGTGTGTTCTTCTTGTCCGGTCTGCCCAGCACATTGTCATCAGTCATAGGCAAGAGCAGTTTTCTGTGCCCAGTGACTAACCTTACCACAATGAAAGCAAACTCCATAAGAAGTTTCTTCAATGCTCATCATCTCTGAAGTAAATTGGTGCTTCCAGAAGCATATATGTCTCATTGTCATGAAAAATCTTAAGTTAACAAAATACTTTAAATGCCATATCCTATAGGTCTTTGAAGTACTTGAAGACCGTTTAATCTAAAATATACCTATTTAACCTTAAAAACATATCTAATGTGACTACAAGTTTGATTATTATATTTACCACAAACTTTCATTTCTTATTTATACATTGCATTTTAAATGAACTGCATAAGCACAATACCCCAAACAAGAGTAGAAACATACTTACAGTGTAACAAAATCAACTTTCAATTTGTAATAATATACCAAAATCCATGCCAATGCAAAATATCTGAGATTAATAGTAGTCCTTTTATCCAATATTCCTATATTCCCATAAATTATAACAAACATCTTTATCTCACCAAATAATCAAAAACCACCCACGGCCACCAACTATTGGGAATGTGAGCATCAGTTTCCCCAAACTGATTCCTGCTATCTGTGAATGAAGTGTCTTTTGGGTCCCAGAGAGAAAATTTGAGATAATGGCCAAGTCCTAAGAAGACAAGCAGTAACCTTTCTTGATAGATATGTCAAGATTCAAAAGGTCTTCCCTGAACAAACCTGATCCATATTATTCCTGAAAGGAATCCACAACCTCTAGTCTCCTATGATAACAAAACCCCAAAGCAATTTTTTTTATTTTCATTTGAAAAATACGTTTTTTGAATTATTTTTTAAAGTTAGGATAGCCCTAAAGTATCTAGGTTGGTTCAATTGTGCTGTCCTGCTCAAAATCCCATGTCTCCTAGCAGCTGTCTCTTGCCCGTAAGCCATCAAAAAAATCAAAATACACAGACTACTATACAGGATTCACACTCCCTGTGTATTTCCTATCTCTATGTGACTTATTCTATTTTATTAATTTTACTGTCTCTAAAGACTTTATTTTTTAAAACGATTTTTTTTTCTGTGACTGTCTATACCCATTTTCTTTTCTTTCTTAAGCCTGCACGCATTATAAAACACATTGGAACCTACTTACAGGTTTTTCCATCTGGATCTTTTACTGCCTATCTTTTAGTCATTTTTGTCTGCATAAGCAAAAAACTGCTAATCGCTGAGGCTAGGACCTCCATGCAGCTTTGATGGTTGGCTTGCCTGCTTCTTGGGTCTGGAAAGCCAAGCCTAAAGATCATGGCCTTGTCAGAGTTTCATGACCGCATTCAACCTTCCTAACTATATGAAGCCAGTTCAACCTTCCTAACTACAGAAGCTGGTATCTGCATTGCCACAAGTGGTCTGCCAGCTGAACATTATAGCTTCCTTACTTACTTTCTTTCTTTCTTCCTTTCTTTCTTTCTTTCTTTCTTTCTTTCTTTCTTTCTTTCTTTCTTTCTTTCTTTCTTTTTGTCTCCTTCCAGTTTTCTTAGGCCCTACTTGGAAATTTAGGCCCACATTGGTACACCAAAATGTTTTTCAGCTTTCTTCAGCCACATATTGAAGTACCATTTTTTTTTCTTTATTTCAGGCCTGCCACCCAGCTCTGAAATAAATCACAGAGTGACCCATTCTTAATTATAAATGCTGGCCTTAGCTTGGCTTGTTTCTTATCAGCTTTCCTTAACTTTAAATTATCACATCTACCTTTTGACTCTAGGTTTTTTCCTTTTTCTTATTTCTGTATATCTTACTTTCACTCTTACTCCATGACTGGCTATGTAGCTGGGTGGCTGGCCCCTCTCCTTGTTCTCTTGTTCTTTTTTCTCTTCTCCCAGATTTCTTCTTGTATTAATTGTCACTGTCTTCCAACTCCACCTATCCTTTCTGCTGCCTTGCTATTGGCTGTTCAGCTCTTTATTAGACCATCAGGTGTTTTAGACAGGCAAGTAACTAAGCTTCACAGAGTTAAACAAATGCAACATAAACAAATGCAACACATCTTTATATCATTAAAACAAATGTTCCACAGCATAAACAAATGTAGCACACCTTAAAATAATATCCTACAGCACCCTGTTCTCATCATTCTTATCTCCCAAGCTCCTACAGAACATCTCAATAAGCTCTCAACAATTAATGGCTTTTCTAGCCCAAAGTTCCAAAGTCCTACCATGATCATCCCAAAAATGTATGGTCAGGTCTGCACTCTATATTCTGATAATAATTTTTATCTTAGTTAAGTTTCCCATTGCTGTAATAAAGCATCATGACCAAAACCAATGTGGTGAGGAAAGACTTTATTCCCTCATCTAGGGAATTCAGCAGGGACTCAAGCAAGGCAGAAACTTTGAGGAAGAAATTGATGAAGAGGCCATGGAAGGGTGCTACTTATGGCTTGTTTCCCATGGCTTGCTCAACTTGATTTCTTATAGTACCCAGGACCACCAGCCCAGTGTTAGCATTGTCTACTGAGACTGGACCATCCCATATCAGTTCTCACTCTAGAAAATATACCACAGTATTGTCCACCAGATAGTCTGGTGGGGGCATTTTCTCAATCAATATTCTCTTCCAAAATGACTCTAGCTTGTGTCCAGTTGACACATGGGAAGCAATGAAGCACTCATTTGTGATATGCTGAAGAGGCTGAGGCACACTGATCATGTATTTGAGGTTAGCATGCAGAGTAATGGAAATGTAAATATAGATATTATATACATGGAAAAAAGTTTCAAAATTAATTCCTTTATTTTAAACAATGAATATATGCTATAAAAATGACAATATATGAATAGCTTTTAAAAATGGGAAAATATTTTATTTCTTCCAAAAAGTTTTGCTTTTATGGATTCCAAAGACATCTGCATGAATTAAATAACAAGGTTATATGAAAATGGGATAAATCCTTAAATTAGTAATTGGCAGAAGCAATATCTTCTCAACTTGGAGGTTTATAGGAGGTACAGGCTCCACACATTGTGCAATATCTTTTTGTAATTCTTAATTTTATTATTCTTGTGTGTGCGCGCGCGTGTGTGTGTGTGCGCGCGCGCGCGCGCGTGTGTGTGCACGCGTGCGCACACATAAATGTGTACACGTCACAGCATGTGAGTGAATGTTAGAGGACAACATTGTACAGTCAGTTCTCTCCTTCCACCTTTTACATAGGTTCCAGTGACTGAATTCAGGTCTTTAGGTTTATATGCCAATTGCCTTAACCTGGTGAGCCATCTTATGAGCACCACTGTCCAGTATCTTTTGTTGTTGTTTTGAGACATGTAGTTCTGGCTTGCCTGGAACTGTCTATGTAAAACAGGCTGGCCTTGAACTCAGATATTTGCCTGTCTCTGCCTCCCCAGTAATAGGATCAAAGACATGCACCAGGACATCCAATGGCTGTACAATGTCTTTACCACTTCTTGTATATGAGTCATGAGGATACAACTGATCCAAAGTGAGGTACACTGTAAGTGCAAATTAAATTCCAAAGACAGTTTGAAATGAAAAAAATAGCAAAATTAGCACTAATTATTTTATATTGAAAATATAGGAATATTTCTAATAACATATGGAAATAATTTAGATAATTGAATTAAATATTATTGGGATTAATTTTACTTGTCTTGTTTTTCTGTTAAAACATGTGACTATTAGAATATTTTAAATATCACAGGTGACTTGAAGTCTTTCTCTAGGAGTCGCAGAAAGATGAACATAGAATCAGAATATGAGTTAATCTTATGTTGGCTAAGAGTAGAGTGAGCTGAAGTAGGACACATGTAGAGCTCAGAAGACAAGTTTCAGGAGCAAGTTCTTACCTTCTATCATGAGATCCAGGGATGGAACACGGGTCATTTGGTTTTGCAACACCTAGAGCTTTACCCACTTTACCATCTCCTGGGACACAAGGTTTCCATTTTTAATTTTATGTGTGTAAAGTGGAATATGCAGTAATACTGAGAAGATTGAAGTGTGGTGACTAATGTTCTAATTTAGCTACCAGCTCTCAAGTCCTAAAGTTTGTCTCCAAATGTTACTTTGAATCAACTAATTTGGAGTCACAGACAGATACTAAGGTGTAGACAGGTTATTTGTTTATAGTATTCATTTACTTATTTCTTTTATTTTTCCTTCATATAATATATCACCATCAGTTTCCCTTGCCCCTCTCCTTCTAGCAATCCCCCCATTCCCTTGGCATATACTAGCACTCCATTTGACTTCAGAAAAGGGCTGGTCTCCAAGAGATATCAACCGAACATGGCACATCACATTGCAATAAGTCTAGGCACCATCCCTTGTATTATCATTGGATAAGGTAACCCAGTATGAGGAAAAGGGTCCTAAAAGCAGGCAAAAGAGTCAGTGACAGCCCCTGCTCCCACTGTTAGGAGTTCACCAAACTACACAACGATAAAATACATGCAGAGGGCCTAGGTCAGACCCATGTTAGCTCCCCGTTAGTCTGTTCCATTTCTGTGAGTCTCTATGGGCCTAGGTTAGTGGACTATGCTAGTTTTTCTTTGGTGCCCTTGTCACTGCTGGGTCCTATAGTCCTTCCTATCCCTCTTCCACAGGATGCCCTGAGCTCTGCCTAGTGTTGGGCTGTGGATCTCTGCATCTGTTTCCATCAGTTGCTGGATGCCTCCTTGATGACAATTATATTAGCCTCCTGTCTACAAGTCTCAGTATAACAGCATATCATTTGGAATAATTTTATTGATGTTTCTTTCTTTTTCTTTCAAGTTGTATTTGGTTCTGTCTTGGAGACTTGGCTACCTAGGCTCTGCTTCCTAGCCATACAGGCAGTGGCAGTGTTGGGATCCCTCTTGTAGCATGGGTCTCAAACTGGACAGGACATGGGTTGGCCACTCTCCCAATGTACGTGCCACATTTATCACAGCACATCTTGTATGTAGAACAAATTGTAGGTCTAAGGTTTTGTGGCTGGGTTGGTGTCCCAGTCCTTCCACTGGAAGCCTTATATGGTGACAGGAGATGGTTAATTAAGACTTTGTATCCCCTTTTACTATTCATCTTAGTTAGGGTCACCCACTTTGTTCCTGGGAGCTACCATTGTGGTAGGTTTCTACCTTGCCTCCAAATGCCCCCCAACTCTAATTGTCTCTCAGTACTCTCTCTCTTTTATTTTTTTCCCCACCTGATCCCTTCTGCTCCCGTGCCCACCCACTCACAATCCACCCACTATATCTGTTTATTTCCCTTTCTCAGGGAGATTTATGTGTCCTTCATCCCTTGAGCCTTCCTTGTTACTTAGCCTCTCTGGGTCTGTGGATTGTATTATGGTTATCCTTTACTTTACAACTAATATCCACTTAAGAGTGAGTACATACCATGTTTTAAATTCTGAGACTAGGTTACCTCACTCAGGATGAATTTTTTTCTAGTTCCACCAATTTACCTGCAAATTTCACAGTGTTATTTTTTTTAACAGTTGAGAAATACTCCGTTATGTAAATGAACTGCATTTTCTTTATCCATTCTTTGATCAAGGGACACCTAGGTTGCTCCAAGGTTCTGGATGTTGATGATAAATATTTTTAGATCCCCAGTATTAGGTTTCTCTGTTGACTCATTAAACCAAATCAAGCTGAATTAAAAGTCCAGGTTCAATGAGCAAAGCATTCCTGGGTGATCTTGGGGGAAAGAAATATCATGTGGCAGGTCTATGGGCCAGAGCTTAAATACTCTATAGGAATGGTCTTGATCAGCTCTGTGGAAAAAGCCACCACTTGGCAGGCTTTCTGATTGGAGGTGGAGTTTTGGAATGAGGGAGATTTCTCCTCACACTGGAGCTGAGCTTCCAACTTAAACATCCCAACCTTGTTGGATATACGGGCACAGATGTAAGTATGTCTACTGCCTGCGGGCATGGGATGACATGGGGAGGAGAAGTAGGAAGTAGGTGGATTCTTGCTCAGCAGGAGGTAGGAGTGAAAAGGCATTCAGTTAACTGCCATCCTGGAGAACTTAGGGATCTGTTTCTTCAGAAAGCAGAGAACATGAACTGCTAGGAGAAAAAATAGACTGTGAACACTGACAATATGACTGGAACTAGCCATGGTGAAGGTTTAGACTGCCATTAAAAATGGAATGGAGATGTGTACTGGTTATACAGACAAAGATGAATGAGCAAGTCAGAAGAACAGCTAGGTCCTTCACTGGGACAATTTGGAAAACCAGAGGGTGCAGGGTCCCATTGCTGGAGAGATCATCTATCCTGGACAGGTGCCCACTTGAGCTTGGAGGAGTGGTACCAGCACTGATGTTCCAGGAGCTTGGGGGGATAGCCTGCCAAGTTGGGGGATGATGTGTTCAAGGAGTACTGGAGCCATCACATCTGCTGTTTCCTTGGAGATGGGGAGTTTCTCCATCTATCCTTAAAGGTATCAATAAGAGTTAAGAAATAACAGAGCATTTTATGAGTGGGCATGTGAATGAAATCAACCTGCCAGTCCTTGCCTGGTTGGTGTCCTGGGAACTGGTTCAGGGGCTGGCAGATCTGGAGGTCCCCCTGTGGGTTGGCTTTGGCACACATCTGTCAGGAGTAGACCTGTAAAACGTGTACTTGAAGATAGGTGGGATTGAAGGTCTCTAGAGACTGATATTAGTTTCCATCAGGCCAGATTTCTTGATACAGTAACAG
This sequence comes from Peromyscus aztecus, assembly GCA_902168405.1. NCBI lineage: Eukaryota > Metazoa > Chordata > Mammalia > Rodentia > Cricetidae > Peromyscus > Peromyscus aztecus. The sequence continues at coordinate 52,577 of CABHPQ010000829.1, read as the reverse complement.
AACTCTTTCCCCAGGAACCTGCAGGTGCCTGTAAAGCAGCTGGAATAGATTTATATCTTGGTGTCATAGCAAAGGCTTTGTCTTTGGATTAGAAAGCATGAACATTTTTCCTCGGGCCTGGGTTTTAGCTGGATGAAACATACATTTGAGTCTATACTTAGAAGAGAACCAGAGAAAATTTACTGAACAAAAGGGGTTGAGTGAGCAAAGGAGGGTGAACAGAGTTGAACACACCTGCAGGCTTCCATACCCTCTTTAATGCTAATCTGTTTCAGAGTGGGAAGTGTTGGCATTTTAGCAGCATTTTGCCATATGTGGCTGGAGACAGTACAGTAATGCTGAAAAATCTCTGTGAAATCCTTAAAGCTGGGACAAGTAAAATCCACAGAAATTTAAGGACTCCTGAAAACTGTTTGTAGTCAGTGCTCTATCAGTTTATCAAAACTGCATTTATCGGTGCTAACACTCTAAACCTCTGACGTTACTCTGAAACCTGTTTATCCTGTACTGTGAAGCCTGTGCACCAAGCAAACCTTTTTGTATTTTTAACAGGAAACTTAACTAATGAACTAATGAGCTGCCAAGGTGGTTGTAGCCTTGGGGGTTGTGGGGAGAGCTTTTAAACTGGTAAAACTATCAGTACCCTAGTCATCAAACACCATCAGATCTAAGAATGTTAAATTTCACCCAAGTAAGGAGAAGTGAGACAGCTTTCTGGCTACCTAGACAGCTATCCCAGGTTTCTCCATGGTCGTAGGGGACAGAGGTCCCAAGGCAGTTATCAGACTTCAGCTGCCAATCCCAGAAGATCTGATATACTGTCCTGCGGAGTAGGAATTAACCAGTCTACCTTGTCTTGGCACAGCAAGGCAATCAATTAGCAAGTGTCCTGCTTGTTCAGTCTGGAGGGGGTGTCAGCAGCAGTTTTCTGCTCTGTGGCTGGCTTTGCTACATTTAAAGCAAGCTCCAGGTGGAAGTTCTTCTATAGCCATCCATCTTCCTTGGAGGAAATATGGGATGCAGCCAGGAGCTATGATGTCTCTATTGTGAGAAGCTTTTTTATTAAAATGCCATATTCTCAGATCTCTGAAGCATTTGAGAATCAGGGGATCATTATCTGTTGGGTATATCTAAACTAGACAAATGTTGTTTTGCTTAAATATGAGAACATATATATATATACATATATATGCTAAATCTGAACATATTAAATAAGTTTACCCTTTGTAAGGTAACTGATGCTTAACTTGTTTGTCTTAGTATAACATTATAGGACATAACAGCTTTCTGTTTAAATTATTTTACCAAATTAGGTACAGCTTACCAATGTCAGTTAAAGCAAGGTTAACATATATTTTTGAATAGGTCATTGTTAGCCTGATTAGACCTTAGATAAAGAGAGACCATTTATCAGAATGTTTAGGTCACCATCTTGCCATAAAATAGGAATATTTCAATCTGATGTTTAGCTGTGGTCCTAAGACATAGAACATGATTGCAATCTGTGGAAGACAAAAAACCAAGTTTTAACATTATAAACTATTTAGTGTTTCTAAAATCAATATCAAGGGGTTTACTCATAGGCTACGAAATATGGCTGTCAGAAAGATACATCCCTGTACATGAATGCATGGTGGTACAATTTTAATATCTCAGTAAACCAGCATTGTTTTAAATTATATCTTTTATAAACTTTGTTTTTAGGACAGGACAGGAATTATCATACAGAAATAAATCTTAATCTAAAATATATTGGAAACCTAATGTCTCCTTGGAGGGGCCACTCCATGTGATCACCTTTATTTAAGATGAAGGTGAAGTCATATGACCTGCCTCTTTTTCTTTTTTTTTTAATTTATTTATTCATTTTACATACCAACCACAGTTCCCTCTCTCATCCTTCCTCCTGCTCTCTTTCAGCCTTCCCCCTGACTCAACCTCCAACCCCTCCTGCAAAAGAGTAAGAGCTCCCATGGGAAGTCGGCAAAGCCTGGTACATTCATTTGGGGCAGGACCGAGCCCTTTCCCACTACTTCAAGTTTGAGCAAGGCATCCCACCATAGGTAATAGGCTCCAGAAAGCCAATTCATGCACCAGGGATAGATCCTGATCCCACTGCCATGGGCTACTGAAACAGACCAAGCTACACAACTGTCTCCTGTATGCAAAGAGCCTAGTACAGTCCCATGCAAGTTCGACAGCTGTTGGTCAAAAGTTCATGAATTCCTACAAGCTTGGTTCAGTTGTCTGTGTAAATTTCCCCGTCATGATCTTAACTCATCTTTCTCATATTATCCCTCTTCTCTCTTTTCAACTGTACTCCCAGAGCTAGGCCTGGTGCTTGGCTGTGGATCTCTACATCTGCTTCCATCAGTTACTGGATGAAGGATGTATTATGACAGAGTATTCACCAATATGATTACTGCAGTAGGCCAGTTTAGGCACCCTCTCCACTATTGCTAGAAGTCTAATGTGGGGATGTCCTTAAGGATTCCTAAGAATTCCCTTAGTACTAGGTTTCTACGTTACCCCGTAATGTCTCCCTCTATCAAGATATCTTTTTATTACTCTCCCACTCTGTCCCTCCCCACAATCGACCATCCCATTCCCTCATGTTCTCATCCCTCATCTCCTCCCTTCTATTGACCCCTCTCATCCCCAGTTTACTCATGGAGATCTCATCTATTTCCCCTTCCCAAGACTATCCATGCATCCCTCTTAGGGTCCTCCTTGTTTCCAAGCTTCTCTGGAGCTCTGGGTTGTAGCCTGGTTAACCTTTGCTTTACATCTAATATCCACTTATGAGTGAGTGCATACCATGTTTGTCTTTCTAAGTCGAGGCCTCCCTCAGGATGATATTTTCTAGTTCCATCCATTTGCCTGCAAATTTCATGATGTCATTGTTTATTACAACTGAGTAATACTCCATTGTGTATATGTGCCACATTTTCTTTATCCATTCCTTGGTTGAAGGGCATCTAGTTTGTTTCTCTCTTTTTGAACCTTAGTCAAAATTGTGGTTGCCCACATGGTGGCCTGTACCTAGTTAATGTAGTGACAGATGATGTATTGTTTTCCAGAGCAGTTCCAATTCGAAGTTACAAGTTTTAAGTTAACATTTTTGTTAGTAGTAATGGCTGACACATGGACCACATGGAACATGTACAGTCGGGCAACCAAGACCAGTCAGAAATAAGCATGCAATGGCCAAACATTTACGCATCCAACTGAGCCCGAAGTAAAATATAGGGAAAGATCCATCCATATACACAGAATATACGGCTCATTTTTTTTAAAAGAAAGACAGACAAAACTTTCCATGGGAAACCATGTCAGATGACCAGCTTAAAAGTCCTGAAATAGGAATTTATAGTATAAGAAACCATATAAATAAAATACATTTTTGAATGAAAAAAATGAGGTCTTCAGGCTACAAGCACCAGAGCCACATGGAGAATACAGCCAGCTGGAACTTAAGCTGTGGGTCTCCCTGGCTCTTGGGGGAGGGGAGCAAACAGAGACAGACAAAGAGAATGGATCTGCTATGAGAAGAATATCTGCCCACAGGGCCAGGTGAGCAAAGGCAAAGTGGGCACTCTTTAACAGGCCCTGCCAAGGTATGTTAGTAAGAGAAAACAGCAGGGGTGGCAGAGTCAGTGCATGGGCAAACTGGGAGAGTGACTTAGCCAAAGGTCATCTTGAAGCAAGGATGTGAGAAGCTTGTAGATGAACAGGGAACAGGGTAAAGGGGTGGAGATGCAGACAAACAGGGAAGGGGCAGGAATGCAAAGCTTTTCATCCTGAATGGGGGAGCTCAAACCAATGTATGGTGTGAGACAGCACCAATTTAGATAAATTTTATAGGAGACACCCCAAGGGTGTCTAGGGATCAAACTTGGCCCACAAGTACCCATGCATAAGCCTGTAGCTGGAGATGGAAGGCTCAGAAGCATGTCTGATTCTATAAAACTATGACCACCAGCAGTGTATGGGATTGCTTCTGTGCAGAACATTTTACGAATAATGAAACCACAAAGGGCAGGGAATATTCTTGCTCCAGGAATGGCCCAGGGTTACCTGGCACTGCAGTGACCTGGCAGGTAATCCAGAAGTCTTTGGCCTGAAAGGTGTAAAAGACTCAGAAGAGATCCTGTATCCCTTAAAGGCTTTTAGTTTGAGAATGCATGACTTATGTAGCCAAAGTCAGTCCAGTGTGGCAGAGGTAGGGGGTAAGAGGGACAACATTTCCCCATGGCCACATGGTCATGGTAATGATTCACCTCTACCTGGGCTAGGCACGAGATGGTATATATTTTTGGATCTCCAGTATTGGGTTTCTCCACCAACTCAGTAAAACAAAATCAAGCCAAACTAAAAAGGATTAATGAGCAAGGCATTCCTGAGTGACCTCAGGGGAAGAAATCATATGGCAGGTCTATGGACCAGAGCTTAAATACCCTGTAGAATCAGTCTTGAGCAGCTCTAGGGGAGAAGCCACTGTTCAGCAGGCTTTATTTGAGGGAGTGGAGTTTGAAATGGGGGAGAGTGAGGTTGTAGCAGAGATTCCAGCTTAAGCAATTACAAATAAAGCCATTATGAACATAGTTGAGCAAGTGACTTTGTGATATGATGGAATATCCTCTTGGTATGTAACTAAGAGTGGTATCATTTTATCTTGAAGTAGATCAATTCCCAGTTTTCTGAGGAAGTGCCATATTGATTTCCAAAGTGGCTGAAAAGTTTCACTTCCACCAGCAGTGGAGGAGTGTTCCACTTGCTCCATATACTCTCCAGCATGAGCTGTCACTTTTGTTTTTGATGTTAGCCATTCTGACACATGTACGATGGAATTGCAGTGCTGTTTTGATTTGCATTTTTCTAATGGTTAAGGGTGTTCAACATTTCTTATGTGCTTCTTAGCTATTTGAGATTCTTCTGTTGAGAATTCTCTATTTAGATCTGTACTCTACTTTTTAATTGGATTATTTGTTTTGTTGATATATAGTTTCTTAAATTCTTTCTGTATTTTGGAAATGAGTTACCTGCCCAATGTGGAGTTGGTGAAAATCTTTTCCCCTTCTGTAGGCTGCCATTTTGTCTTATTGACAGCATCCTTTGCCTTACAGAAGCTCTTTAGTTTTATAAGGTCCCATGTGTAAATTGCCAACCTAAGTGTCTGTGCTATTGGTGTTCTATTCGGGAAGTTAACTTCTTTCCTACTGTGTTCAAGCTATCCTCCACCTTCTCTTCTATCAGGTTCAGTGTATATAGTTTTATGGTGAAGTCTTTGATCCCCTTGGACTTGAGTTTTATGCAAGGTGGTAGAAATTTATCTATTTGCATTCTTCTTCATACTGACATTCAGTTAGTTCAGGACCATTTGTTGAAGATGCTTTCTTTTTTCCATTGTATAATTCTGGCTTCTTCATAAAAATCAGTTGTCCATAGGTGTGTTGATATACATCTGAGTCTTTAATTAAATTACATTGATCAACATATCTATTTTTATATCAATACCATGTATTTGTATTACTGAAGTTCTGTAGTACAGCTTGAAATCAGAGATGTTGATACCTCTGAAGGTTCTTTTATAAGACAAGATTGTTAAAGTTATCATGAGTTTTTTGTTTTTCCATATGAGTTCGATCATTTTTTTTTAAGATCTGTAAAAAGTTGTGGTAGAATTCTGATGGAAATTTCATTGAATCTATAGATTGATTTTGCTAAGGTGGGTATTTTACTATATTAATCTTACTGATCCATGAGCATAGGAGATCTTTCCATCTTCTGATAACTTCTTTAACTTCATTCTTCAAAGGCTTAAAGTTTTTGTCATACAAATAACTTCCTTGGTTATAGTTACACAAAGTTATTTTATATTATTTGCACCTATTATAAAAGAAGTTTTTTCCTTGATTTCTTTCTCATCCCATTTCTCATTTGTATATAGGAGTGATAATGTTTTTTTTTAAGTTAATCTTGTATCCAGGCACTTGCTAAAGGTAATTATCATCTGTAGGAGTTCCCTGGTAGATTTTTTTGGGTTGCTTATGTATACTATCATACAATCTGTGTTTAATGATACTTTGACTTCCCATTGACTTTTTCATTTTCAATTTGTATCCCCTTGATCTTCTTTACTTCTCTTATTGCTCTACCTAAACTTCAAGTACTTTATTGAATAGATATAGATTGACTTTATTGAATAGATATAGAGTGAAGAGTTTTGTTTTTCCTGATTTTAGTAGTATTGACTGAGTTTCTCTGCATTTAATTTGATATTTGCCATAGGTTTGCTATAAATTGTCTTCATTATGTTTAGGTATAGCTCTGTACCCCTGAGCTCTTCAAGATTTTTGTCACAAAGGGGTGTGAAATTTTGTCAAAGGATTTTCAGCATCTAATGAAATGACAATGTGGGGTTTTTTTTTTAGTTTATTTTTATAATGAATTGCATTGACATTATTTTATATGTTGAACCAACCCTGCATCTCTGGGATGAATGCTATTTGATCATGGTAGAAAATCTTTTTTGATCTGTTCTTGAATTTGGTTTGATAGTATTTTATTGAGCATTTATTTTTCTACCAATGCTTATGATGGAAATTGGTCTGTAATTCTCATTTTTGCATCTTTTTGTGTGTCTGGCTAGCAAGATGACTGTGGCCTTATAAAATAAATTTGGCAATGTTCCTTTTGTTTCTATTTTACGAAAAAATTTGAAAAATATTGATATTGGCTCTTTGAAATTCTGGTAGAATTCTGCATTAAATCATTTGGCCCTGGACTTTTTTTGGGGGGGAAACTTTTAATAACTGTTTTTGTTTCCTCAAAGGTAATATATAGATATATTTAAATTGTTTATCTGATTTTGATTTAACTTTGGGAAGTGGTATCTATCAAGGGATTGGGGATGAGGGACGGGGGATAAGGGACGGGGATAGTGACGGGGAGTAGGGGTAGTATCACTTGAGTTTGGACTGAGGAAGTGGAAGGGATCAGATGGCAGGTGGGGCTCCTACCTATTCTGGCTGGCATGGCCTTCCTAGACAGCTTCTTTAGTGTGACTATTATGCCATGGACAGAATTTCCCAAAACATATATTGAGCAAACATTGTAACTGTCTTGCCTGGAAGGAATGAAGATATTCTAGAGGGAAATGTGTGTGTCTCCTTTAGCTATTAGCCTATTCAAACAATTGACCCAAGAAACTGGAATTTCCCCCAAGACTCATGCTAAAAGAAGAAAATGGCAGAAACCTGGGCCAGCCAGGAGTAGGGTATTTATCTTGTCTAAAGAGATTTACCACTCTTCAGGCTACCTTGCAGGAAAGAGTGGAGCCAAGACAATGACAGACAGGGCCACACCTTGACTAGAACTGCTTAGCTGTACATAACTTACATCCAGTTCAAGTTTACATCTTAATCCAGGACACCAAAGATGGACTAGAGGGTCACTGATATTTTTATGCCTTTTCCCAATGTGGCTACATTAAGTAAAATGTCTTTGCATTTCACAAATGCTTGTTTAATTAACTTAAAGACAAGTTGTCAAATCTGACTTATCAGGGTTGTGATATATCACATATTTTAAATATCATGGTTTATTTTTCTCCATATTTGGGGGGCACTTGGAAATATATATAATGTAGAATTTAAGCCATCCAGAGCCTGTTTAATTTACTGTGGGGTGTTTTTATGGAAGCTTCAAGGAGCTATGTAGTCAGGGCAGGCACCCAAAGCTTAAATGAAGAGGTGGACACATCTGGTAGAGTGTAATATAATGGTTTTCTTCTATGGTCCAAATTTAGAGCCACACTGAGAGACACTAGAGACATGTGAGGAACTCAATATTCACACATTGTAATAAGAACAAGTTTAAGGGTCTGGAGAGATGCCTCATCAGTTATGGGCACTGACTGCTCTTCCAGAAGACCCAGGGTCAATTTCCAGCACCTACATGGCAAATCAGAACTATGTGTAACCCCAGTCTCAGGGAATCTTATATAGTCACACAGATATACATTCAGGCAAAAAAAAACAATGTAAACAAAAGTAAAAATAAATAATTAATAAAAAGTACTTAGCTGGATGTGGTGACACATGCCTTTAGTCCCAGAACTCAGGAGGCAAATTCAGGTGGATTTCTATGAGTTCCAGGCCATCCTGCTCTACAAAGCAAGCTCCAAGATAGTCAGGTATATATATAGAAACCCTGCCCCAAAACAACCAAATCAAGCAAAACAAAACAAAAACTTAAGGCAATGTCTTCCTTAGTTAAGAAACTGAGGGTACAGAGAAGGCTCAGCTGATAAAGTGCTTCATGCTTGAGCATGAAGACCCAAGTTTGATCATTAGAATGTACTATAAAAGCCTGATGTGATAGAGAGTGCTTCTACTCTCAGTACTGGGAAGGAATAAATAGATCCCTGGAACTTCCTGACCAAACAGCCTAGCCAAATGTAAGCTCCTGGTTCAATGAGAGGGTTTTTCTCATAGAAAAAAGAAGAGAGCAATTGAAGACCTCTTACACACACACACACACACACACACACACACACACACACACACACACCTGTCTTCCCATACTTTGTCTTCCAGTCCTGTGTAATACAAACAGAGCATATGTTTTTCCAGCTTATTTGGCTCATCCGCACTTACAAAGGTCTTCTCTTAATCTAAAAGATGTTATTAAAATTCCATCATGTTCTTATTTTCTGCTTCAGTTTCTTTATGTTGTCAACGTGACACTAAGGTTTTCTCTTTTTTTCACTCAGTTCTATGTTATTACATTTCATATTATTACATTTGTAAATCATAAACTTAGAATGCACCCTTCCTTCTTTGTGTGAATCTGTCAAGATACTTGAGCTCTGTGGATGAGGAGGGGGAGAAGGAGAAGAAGGGAGGAGGAGTAAGAAGAAAAAGAAGACACAAACAATGTAAAATTTATCATCTCACACCTTAAAATATAGAAAACAGAAAAAGCAGGAGCTAAATTTACTACTGTAGAACTTTGGAAATCCTAGTTGTTGATGTCAGAGCAGGAATCACTTTCATTCTCCAGTCCTTTGACCAGAGTTCGTATTTTCTCAGTTCCGTGAAACTGATGAATTTCAGGCTTTTTGAGATGTTTCTTGTCCTCAAGGATTCCTTCCATGTAAAAGTTTCTAAGACATGCTTGTCCTGGCATGGCTGCAACAAGTGGCCAAACATCAGGCTTTCTGAAACCTTGCACCTTGAAACGCACACATCTGAGTCGCCCCTTTAGAGGGAGAGTCACTCTTGCCAAAAAGGTCAGAGATGTTTACAGATTTGAGAGTTGCTGGAGTAGACCATTTTTTAACAAGCATGCTGCTCTTATAAAAGAAAAACTCTCTAAGTTCTTAATAGTTATAATTATGCATGGAAAATGCTGCAGGTGAAATAACCCACTTAGCTTTCTTTTATCCCAGTGTTTTGAAGATGTCTACTGAAATACACTCCATACAGACAGTGTCCACTAGGCAGCATGAGCTCACCCAATAGTTTGATTAACACAGAAAAAGAAGAGTTTGGTGAAACACTTCTTGCCATATTGACTGTAGCTAGTTTTCCAGATGTTTTGTGGTAAATGAGGACTTTTCATTTCAATGGAAACCTTTTTCCTTTTGTGGAACAAGTGCACTCATTTGTCCCTGAGAGAAGCATGATGAACAAAGACAGGCTGACTTGCAGGGCCTCAGGGACTTGCACAGGCGGCGATAAAGACATGGAGACTGTGTGGGTTTCCTCTGTGTTGTAATCAATATGCTCAGCAAGTAGCAGACTCAAATGTGACTGAATCAGACTTCTTAATGAAGCTCAGTACTGAGCCCCCAGGACGGCCTCAGCTGTTTGTATTCAGTTTGATGTCACATGGCTGACATCTAGAGTTCTCATGAGTCATGTTAGTATCTCAACATGAAAATGAGATAGACCTTTCCCAAGAATTGCTAATGAGTGTTCTGACATTGTCTTATCACAGGCCAATGATGGGCATGTTGGTCCTCTTACCATCTTAATTGTCAGTGTGTTGTATTGTCTAACTTCCCAGTTTCACTTCTGCTGTGTGCTTGGTCAGGTGGCCATTGGAACTTTGCCTCCATTTCTGCAAGTATTTCCAGCTCCTCTTAAATTAATTTTATCTCTTCACCCAGGAGGAAGCAATGCTTAGCTTTTTTAATGTTTATCAATATGGGAAGCTGAGTAACATCTCTAATGCTTGCAAATATTCAAGTGCTGTAGGATGGTCTATATGTCAAATTACTCTGATTGGTCAATAAATAAAACACTGATTGGCCAGTGGCTAGGCAGGAAGTATAGGCAGGACTAACAGAGAGGAGAAAAGAAAGAACAGGAAGGCAGAAGGAGTCACAGTCAGCCACCGCCAGGACAAGCAGCATGTAAAGATGCCGGTAAGCCACGAGCCACGTGGCAAGGTATAGATTTATAGAAATGGATTAATTTAAGATATAAGGACATGTAGCAAGAAGCCTGCCACAGCCATACAGTTTGTAAACAATATAAGTCTCTGTGTTTACTTAGTTGGGTCTGAGCGGCTGTGGGACTGGCAGGTGAGAGAGATTTGTCCTGGCTGTGGACCAAGCAGGAAAACTCTAGCAACGTTCAAGGATAAACAATTTTAGTTTAAATACACACACACATACATATATATGCATATATATAATGTCATGAGAATAAAAATAGAATCTGGGGCTGGAGAGATGGCTCAGCAGTTAAGAGCACTAACTGCTCTCCAGGGGACCTGAGTTCAATATCTACAGCAGAAGGCTAGTTACCACCTGTAACTCCAGATCATGGGGCTCTGACTGCCTCTTCTGGTAAAATCTGAAAAACAGAAAGAAAACAAAACAAAAAACCCACACCAACCGCAAACCACAATGATCACAACATAATAAAAACAATAGTCCCTTAGAACTGATATGTTTTGTTTTGTTTTTATGTTATTTGACACAGAGTTTATGGGATAGGAAGCAATGTTTCAATTCACATATAATGTTTCAAATGATCATGTCAGGGTAATAAGTATATTCAAGACTTTTAACACTCTATAATTTCTTTGTATCGAGAAAATGGAAAAACCATTTTTGTAGCTTTTTGCACGGCTGATCTTATAGCTAAGGGTAGCTATGGGTCAATGAGTACATGTTCACATGCCTGTTTGGTTTCACATTGAATCTTATTCTCACTGGATCACTTTCCCATTTCCTTCTGCCTCTCAGCCGCTAGTGACCAACAATGCTGCCCTAACTTTTGTGAGCTCAGTGTTCCTAATCCACATGTAAGATCATGCATAGTACATCATTCTCTGCTTGAAATATTCCTTAGAATACAAAGGCCTCCACAAACGTCCAACTGTAAGTTATGTTGGTACAAATTGCACAGTCTTGCCTTGTTATATAGAATAGTATAATGTCCTGTTTGTATACCACACAGTTACATATCCAGATAGGTAGTTAACCTGAATGTCTATCTATACATATGATGAATGTATTTGAAAAAATATATGAGGCATTTAAATATTTATTATTGAAGAATTTTGTCCAATATATTTTTTTATCATATTCACTGTTTCCTCCCCTCAACTTCTCTCAGATCAACCCCATTCCCCAGCCTAGCTAATCTTGTGCTGGGAGTGGGAGTCAGTTTCCTTTATGGATGTCATTTCTGGTAAGTCAGCCGTGCTCCAGTGAATGGACCCATATCCAAGAGGCACATATTGGACTCAAAGGAATTTCTTTTTTAAGATGTCACCTATTTTTAAGTTACAAATCTTGAATTTATTCTTTATTATATAATATCTCAGGCTCATATATTTTATTTATTACTCATTTTATTTTTCAGTATGTGTATGTGCCTGAGTACTTGTGTGTGTGTGTGTGTGTGTGTGTGTGTGTGTGTGTGTGTCTATCCTTGTGTGTGTACACAAGTGCATCTGGGGCCTGAATGAAAGAAAAAAATGGCATCAAATCCCCTGGAACTGGAGTTACAGTTGTTTGTGATTTGCCTGACACAGGTGCTGGGGACAGACCTCAGATTCAAGAGCAGTGAGTGCTCTTAAACACTGATCCAGCTCCTAAACTCATTTATTATGATAAGTCCCATGTTAACATACCTACTTGACACTCAGGTGTCTCCATTTCCAAGAAATCTTCAGTCACCTACCCAGTTATATTTGTGAAAAGGTGCTATACTGTGGTGAATCTGCTGTTCACCTAGGCATCCTGTACACCATCTTAGATGGTTTCTTACATGGTGTTCAGTATTTAATAAGAGCTCTTTGTGTTGTGTGATATTTTCATTGTGTTCTGAAAAATAAATCTTGCCTGGAGATCAGAGGGCAGAGCTAGCCACTAGTAAACCATAGAGGTCAGGCAGTGGTGGCACACGCCTTTTTTTTTTTTTTTTCTGGAGCTGAGGACCGAACCAGGGCCTTGCGCTTACTAGGCAAGTGCTCTACCACTAAGCTAAATCCCCAACTCCTGGCCTCACAGAGATCCGCCTGCATCTGCCTCCTGAGTGCTGGGATTAAAGGCATGTACCACCACCACCACCACCACCACCACCACCACCACCACCACCACCCCACCCCCACACACACCATTAATCTCATCACTTAGGTGGAGAAAACAAGATGATTAGGAGTTCAAGGCCACCCTGGGCTGCACAAGATAGAACCAGTCTAAAAGAGAAGCATAGCCAGGCGGTAGTGGTGCTCACCTTTAATTCCAGCACTTGGAAGGCTCATGCCTTTAAGCCCAGCACTAGGGAGTGGAGACAGGAATATATGGCAGGTGGAGATAGGATCTCAGCCCCATTAAGTCTGAGGATTCATAGAGGTAAGAAGATTCTAGTGGCTGCTGCTCTGCTTCTCTGATCTTTCTGCTTTCACCCTTGATATCTGACTGTTTTTGTTGTTAAGACTAATTAGGATCACACTTATTCTTGCCCATTACAGCCTATTCTTCACTTAAATTATGTAACACAGTTGAAAAAGATGATTCATATTTAACACATTAGGGAAAGTCACATACATCTGAGGGGCTAAGATAAAATGTTTCAAATTCTCCTTCACTTTGGAGACATCTGAATTTTTTTCTGCTATGAATAACATTATCTAAAATAGGTGAAGGAACAGAGAAGCATCTTCTAGTGCTAAGAAAACTAGAAATCACTGTCCAAAAGTCTGTAATATTGATACCGTTTTTAAGCAAGGGGATTGACATTCAGGAAGGAGGTTGAGGCCAGACAAGTTATGGATCTGTGTGTGAGATGTGCCTTCAGTTATCCTAAAAAGTGACTACCTCAAAATCACAGACATTTTTTCCTCTTATGAATAGTGCAACCATACACTCACACACTTTGGAGTTGATTTAATCCTTTTTCTCCTGTGATATTTTCAACTCTACTATTTCCATCTGTCTATTGTATTTACATTTTGTTTCTGGCTCTCTCATTAGTATGTAAGATCTGTGGTAACAGAGACCCACCTCTTTCATTCACCCACATATCTTTGTGTATAGGAGCATCTTTAGTACTAAAGATCATAAGTAATGCTTGTTAAATGGTTTTCTTAAAGGTTCCCAGAGAAGATACTCAAATAAAATAGAGAAAATTAAAACATGTATGAAATGGATCTCTGCTTCAGATTAAAACACGTGTATTTAACAAGTTTTATTTATATACTCATTTATACATATACATAATAATTAAAGAAAAAAAAGACATCTTTTAATTTGAGAAGGAGCCTGTTACTTTCAATGACATTGGGGGTGATGGTGGTAGAGAAATGATACAAAAGGGAAAATTATGTAACTATAATACTCATATATGAAAAGCTTAAAAACTAAACTAAATTTAAACATACACACATCCTCTTCCTCGTGCTGAGCTTTCCAGTTTTGTCAACCACAAAAATATTCTTTAATATTTTTAGCAGTTCTTGTGAAAAGGAGAAATTGAGACAATATTAAAGACTAAGGAGATGTCTCAGGAGCTAAGAGCATTTACTGTACAATAATGAATACCGTAACGAGCCAGGTGTCCCACACAAGCCTGCAGTCCCAGCTCCCAGGATGAAAGTGAAAGAGGGTCAGTGGGTATTGCCGAATTACAGCCTAGAGGAGAGCATCTGAGTTCTGTATTCAGGAAGCTGTCTGCTTCACAAAGAATAACAGACAGAGCGTGACAGAGGAGGACCTCCAATGCCCTCTTCCAAGCTCTGTGTGCACACAGAAGCCCTATACACACAAAGACACACAGAAACATATACACAGCACATACTATCAAACACATACAAACATGGGTAAATATTTAGCAAAATGTTCAAGTGGGCGAGCAAGTAAAGATGTTTGCCTGAACATCTGATGACCAAAATTTGATCCCTTGGACATACCTGGTAAAAAGAAAACTAATGCTCGGACATTCACATTTGTACAGTGGAACACACTCATTCCCCCACATATACATGCACATACATCCATGTACACACAAAATAAATACATAAATAAAATAAAAAATTAACAAATTTTTAAAACAACATAAAAGAAGGAATCATAAAACTAAATTTATAAGAGTAAATTAAGTAAAAAAGTATCAGTAATGTGGTATTCATGAACTGAAAAGATTAAGATTACATTCATGTAACACACACAAGGGAGATGTATTTGGGGGGTGACCTTATAATAATAGTTAATTGATAATTAACTAAGAACCTAGTATCCTTAACTTTGCAACTCCACAATTTTGACAAATATAACGTCTTAAGACTTTCATTAGAAAACAGTTACTAATTTCTGAGTAAGATGGCAGATTATAAACTGTGTCATTGATTGATGAATAAAGCTGCTTTGGCCTATGGCAAGGCATAATATAGTCAGGAGGAAAAGCAAAATGGAGTACCTGGAGGAAGAAGGGTGTAGTTGAGCAGGTGCTGTCCGGCCACGCGAGGAGCAAGATGCCAGCAGACCAATAATAGTCACAGCCACGTGGAAACACATAGATCAACAGAATGGGTTAATTTAAATTGTAAGAACCAGTTAGTACAAATCTGAGCAACAGGCCAGTTTATAATTAATATTAAGCCTCTGAGTGATTATTCTCAAGCAGCTGCAGGACAGGGAAGGACAGAGAAAAGCCTCTGGCTACAGATGAAGTGACTCAGGGAGAAGTAGTTAAACCAAACCAGCTCAACTCCAGGCACATGGCTCAGGTATGGTGGTAAGACAGCAGCTTTCAAAAGTTAAGCGAGATAGCCCCAGTGAAATGACTGGAATTCTTACTCTAGTGAGAAGCCTAGAGACCTCCCAGTCTTTAAAACCACTTGTAGGGTTTAATGAGGTAGTTGTTGGTTTATTTGCTCGTTTAGTTGGGTTTTTGTTTGTTTTCCCAGGGACTAGTCAATATTGAACTGGAATCTCATTTCATTACTCCTCATGTCTTAGCAGGTATGGACTAGGCACTTTCTTCAGAAAACACCCATTGTGTAAAACTGAGTGACCAGAGGGACCTACAGCAGTGAACAAACATGAGACAAAATGGAGAGTGAGCACAGAGTTAATGAGCTACAGCCTCAAGAAAAGAGATGCCCCTCGACAGCTGCTTAAGACATGCAAGGGACAGATTGAGAAAATCAAAAAGTCCAAGTAGAAGGAGACCAACTGAGGATCTGCCCTTAGGCTCCGGGAACAGCCTCTAATCGGCAAAGAGCCTGCTGTGCAAGCATGAGAATCTGGGTGCGGATTTTAGAACCCACAGAATGTCAGAGGTGGTAGTATACATCTCTAATCTCTGTGGTCCTGTGTGGACAAGATGGGGAGCCAAGACACAATTCCCAGAAGAGTAGACAATCCACCCTGAGGTACACAAGCACAATGGTTGTCCTCTGGTCTCCAAACATATGCCATAAGCCATGCACACCCAGAGTCACATGTGTAAATATCTAGGAGTGCCTCTGCTAGACTTTAGGTGAACAAGACACCAAGTATCATAAACTAACACTAAATTACTTAAATATAACTGAATAGACCATCATATCACCAGGGTATTAACTTCTATTTCTAAAACTACGAATATGTGTAAATAGCCTGTGAGAGATCTATATATCAAGCCTATTTTCCATATTTTCTTTTCTATGAAGTTTCTCTTTTTCCCAGATTCATCTGCTTTTACATTGTGAATTTTTAGTTAATTTGTATGTTGGAAATGGTCACTTACTATCTATTCAGATTGTAAGTTCCCTCTGGAAATTTGTACATTGTCATTTTACTGTATTCATATACCATGGGATAAAAAGATACTGTACTTTTTCAATATCCATGTCCATCACCATTTTAGTAGCAAGAATCTGTTGATACTTTATTGTAGCAACAAAATTCTACCCAGAAGTCTGACATATAGCTAGTTTTTTTTTTCTTCAACATTAATCTTTTTAGGCCATTAGGTACTCACATTTACACTTACCTTAGCATTTGTAGTATGATTTTGGAATATGACATTTAATGACAGTTTCCATAGATTCTTTGTTGAAAACACTTTGTAAATTCACAGAGAAGTCTCTACAGAAATTAATCATATTGTGGGAGAGTGGAGACCAGAATTTAAAGTGGAACATGGATACTGTTTGGGATGCGGGCAGCACCCGCCCTTGCCTGACATGTGATAAGAAGCACAGCTGATACAGCCTCCTGGGTGTTTCTTTTCCACTGAGCTTCAGGGATGCTCACATTTGGCTTTCATTTCATTTTATATATTTTGCCTTGAGAATTAAGTGCCCCTTTCTTCTGAAGTGAATCAATAATAAGTGTTTCATAAAAATTACCAACTTACAAAATCAGAAGGATCTTTAGTACTTTCACATATCTGGGTGATTGTCAAAATTGTACAGGGACATTTTAATGCAAAATTACATCCTTTTAGAATTTTTTAATAATCAGATCTGTCACCAAGCCAATAAATGATTTTTAAATACTGTATAGACAATTTTAATAATTCAATTTATAGAACAATCCATCAAATAAAAGACCCTTCATTTTACAAATGTGAATGAAAATAACTAATTTGCACTAGAGTGTATTACTGTTTACATAGAGAGTATATATAAGACCAGAGCAAGGTGGGAAGAAGTGTGCTATACCCACACAGATAGAACAGGTATGCATATAGAGAGATTTTCTGGGGTTTGTTAGGAAATTTTTCTTTTAAATATTTATTTGTTTTATATGTATGAGTAGTTACCTTCATGTATATGTGCATCTCATATGTGGAACACCTATGCAGGATAGAAGAGGGCACTGGACCTCCTAGAACTGGAATTAAATAGTTGTGAACTGCCGTGTGGTTGGCAAGTAATTGAATTTGGGTATTCTGCAAGAGCAGCAACTGCTCTCAATTGTTGAACCATCTGTCATCATCCCATTCTTATGCATATGTTCATCTTTTGATGATTTCAGTTACCTAATAGAACAGACATGATGGAAAGGAAAACAAATCACAGGTGCAGTGAAACAGGACAATGCAATTTTATCTCTCACCAGAGTTTAGTGTTGGGCTTTTCCTATTGTTTGATAATGGTCAATATCTGGAATGGATTATCAGTGTGATAGGATCTAGAATCATCTAGAAGACAAGCCTCAGAATATGTCCATGAGAGATTTCCTAAAATAGGTTGAGAAAGATGGGAAAAAAACTTCAGTGAGTTGTACCATTTCATGTGTTACAAGAAAAACTCATTCAAAGAGTAAGATAAAGAATGACTAAAGACATCACTTGATGTTAAACTCTGACCTCCACAACTCAAGCACATACAGGCATGCACATCCACACATAAACATATATACCATACATAAAAATAAATAGATAACAGATGGTTAAATAAAGTTTTATAATTAAAATATTTCATTATGCTTAGAACCAATACAACTAGAAGTCAAATAAGTAAATTCATTAATTTCTGCATGCTGACCAGTTATGGATCTCTGTATTAATCACCCTTTACTATAAAAAGAAGCTACTCTGATGAGACTAGAAAGATGCACTACTGTATGGGGTAGCAGGGGACAGTTTAGTGCTGTATATATTTAGCAGCATAATATTAGATTCACACCTAGGAACAATGACCTAGCTAACCTTAGGTTTTGGTTTTTAGTAACAGGCATGAGTTTGCTTTTCTGAAAGTGGGATTTTAATGCAATCAAAAACTATTTAGTTACCCCCACAACATTGATGCTCCTATTATATACCATTAGGAATACATATTGAAGTGCTTAGATTAAATGGGACACTTATGTCACAACCTCTAACATCAAGTCTCAGGAATCATCTTTGAAAAATGAATATAAGAGGAAGAGGTAGTAGTAGATTTCTATAGCAGAGAAGTATGTGACCAGCTCTCAAACTTACCACAACTATGTCTGCTTCCACAAGACATGCACAAGATTAAGCCAGCCATACCCCAGTATGGATTGGGATGAGGCCTAATGAAATTATACACTATCTTAAAAACTATTGACAATTGATGACTGCTTGGGAAGGAGATGAGTTTTCTTCAGGGATGTGGGTCTAGAGAGGCTATTCATGTCCCAGTAGATTTTTCTTTGCCCATACATACAAAGTATACTTAGTGGGTTTAAAAGATATCATCTGTAGTTGGAAAGAAAGAGTATTTGAGGATAAAGGAGAAATTGGAAAGGAGTAGAATGGAGATAGTTTTGATGAAAACACACTATATGCATGGAACTCTCAAATAACAAAAATATATTAACTTTAAAATGACAAAACTTTATGTCATAATTTTCCGTCTGATTTTAAAGGAGTCATTATATAAATGCTCAAAGAAATAATGGCAAATTATCTTGAAACAGATTAAATTAATAAAAAAGAAACTACAAAGCAAGTAAAAATGATGAAATAAAAATGTTTAAAAATATTAAAACCTGTTCAAATGGCTGGTTAGATGGCTTAGGTTGAAATGGTCATTACAGGACAAGCTTGATTATGTGAGTTTAAGTCATGGAACTTGTGGTGATATATTGTGGTGAAAAACGCTTGCTGGGGGATCAGAGGACAAAGCCAGCCATTATATTAAATGTAACAGTAAGGCAGTGGTAGCACATGCCTTTAATGCTAGCATTCAGGAGACAGAGATCCATCTGGATCTCTGTGAGTTCAAGACCACACTGGGAACAGAGCCAGGCATGGTGGCACATGCCTTTAATCCCAACACTAGGAAGGAAAGAAGATGACAAGGCACAAAAAGGTATATAAGGTGTGAGTAAACAGGAAGTCTCTCTCTTGAGGCTGAGGATTCTGTAGCGGTAAGAACATGGCTGACTTGTTCTGCTTCTCTGATCTTTCAGCTTTCACCCCAATATCTGGCTTAATTTTTTTATAAGATCTTTCAAGATTCTTGTTACATCTGGTGACCCAACATTTGTGACATGAATTCATGAAAAGGCTGTTTGCCTGTTGCCCTGCAGGTCCTCAGCTCAGACACGAGCTGCATGCAGCTGGAGTCCCTACCCCATGTAGACCAGAGTCTCTTTGGTTTCTCCTCTCCTGGTGGGTTGTGGGGTGTCCCCAGATTCCCATCTTGGACTGCTACCACACTAGGTAGCTACCTTGAAACTTGCTCAGGCTCCTATTGTTCTACAGAGAAGCAGTCAGCCTCACCTCTGAATCATCATTGTCTGATAATTTGGTGATATTAAGATCTTAAATTAAGATACCTTAAAGGGAGAAATTAGTTAAGAGAGAATTTATCCAACATTAAAAAAATGGGAAACATTTTTACAATGGAGGGTATTTGGTCTCTGTTTGGTAGCACATTTGGCTATCTGAAAATGGAACAATTAAATGAAAGGATAATTAATGTTGATGAGATATAACATCAATTATAAATATTATTTGTTTGATTGTTTCTGTTTTGTCATTTAAAATGTTAGTTAATATGAGTGTCAAGATAAAAATTTTAGAAAAACATGCTAAAATAAATCATAGAGAAATTCAAACCCAGACAGAAAAATATAAAGGTTGAACTAATCTCAGTATTGCATTATGCATGTACAGACAAACAGTCTAAGACTTGCATACAGCCAAACTTAATTTATCCAGTAACCTTACAGGAACTGCCAAATGTTCAAGGCTGTGTACAAGCTGATTGGACTCCTGTGCAAATGTTAGCTTTGTAGAGATTAAAGGAAGCTATAGTCTCATACGTTATGAATTCTCCATTTGTAAAGCAGACTTTAAACTCGTGGTCAACTTATAATAGAAATATCTCTCAAGACTGGAAAGATTTGGTTACATTTGTCCTAGAAGATAGTCCACAGTTACAATGGAGGACCTAGTGGAAAGATGAAGATAAGACTATTAAACAAGTATGTAGGGCTAGAGGTATGGAAATTTCCCAGGATGAACATCTTGGAGAACGTGATTATGCTGATAAACAAAGATAATCTTAATATGATTACAATACCCTAATTTTATGCCAAATGGCAGGCTTGGATACTTGGGACAGAATTGAAGAAGTAGGAAAGAAAATTGAGTCATTTACAAAAGCTATACAGGGCCCAAAAGAAACCTTCATTGATTTCTTACAAAGGCTGTCTTCAGCAATAAACAGAATGATACCAAATTCAGAAGGTACACAGAAAATAATTGAGTCTCTGGCTTTGGAAAATGCTAATGTACAATGCAAAAATACAATTAGGCTGTAAAAGGCAAGATCAGCACCCTTGGAGGAATGAATCTGAGATACAATGAATATTGAATCATATGACTATGATGATACTTTGATAGGAGAGGTGATTTCCAGAGGTTTGAAGAAAAACAGTAATGTCAGGTGTTTCAATTGTGGTAAACAAGGTTATAAAAGGGACTGTAAACAGGGCATTTCTAGAAACAATGTTCTTTCAAGGAATAAACCCAACAGAATGCCCTTCCCTTCTAGATTATGCAGAAGGTGTGGTAAAGGCAAACTTTGAATTAATGAATGAGGATATACAAGTGATGAACAAGGTAATCCTTTCTCTTTGCCATTAGGAAACTCCCTGAGGGGGCCTCTCACAGGTCCCAATGGCAAATTCACTTCAGTCCTATCCTGCCATTATAGATGAAACACTTCACAGAGCAATTCAATAACCTAATGCTTATTGTGAAAAACCATACTGTTCAGTGTGATAGAACAGATATAGAAGAGAGAACAAAAACTTCAGGAGAGACCATAAAGCAATTTTTTGGCAAACTTCTATAAATAAACAAAGATCAAAATTAAAAGAACAAATAAATGATATTCTCATTGAAGGTCTTGTAGGCACAGGTGGGTAACAATAATTGCACCAGAATCTTGGCATACAAATTAGCATTTTCAAGAGGTAAATGTTCATCTGTTAGGGGCTGGAACATCATCTCTGGTGAAAGAGAGTGCAAAATGGGTTGAATGTATAGGGCCAGAAGGACAGAAAGGAAAATTACAGCTATATGTGGCTAATACAGCTATGAATTTTTGGGACCATGATTTATTACAACAATGGAATACCCAGATTAACATTTCTCTGATCTCAGAAACAAACTAACATATATTTCTGATACAAATATTAGAAGGTATTATAAAGAACAGTCACTGACCATTTTGATTGTACAAGTACAAGGCATAACAGCTGCTGAACTTTCAAAGACATTAACAGCCTTACCTTTAAAATGGTAAACAGACAAGCCTATATGCTGTGGGATGTTCTATATGTTAAATGTGTTGCTCTGATGGGTTAATAAATAAAACACTGATTGACCAGTAGCCAGGCAGGAAGTATAGGTGGGACAAGGAGAGAGGAGAATTCTGGGAAGTGAAAGGCTGAGACAGAGAGACTGCCAGTTGCTGCCATGACTAGCAAGATGTAAGGTACCGGTAAGCCATGAGCCATGTGGCAACTTATAGACTAATAGAAATGGGTTAATTTAAGATATAAGGACTAGATAACAAGAAGCCTGCCACAGCCATACAGTTTGTAAGCAATGTAAGTCTCTGTGTGTTTACTTGGTTGGGTCTGAGCAGCTGTGGGATGGTGGGTAAGAGAGATTTGTTCTGACTGTGGGCCAGGCATGAAAACTCTAGCTACACCTATATGGATTCAACAGTGCCCTTTAACTACAGAGAAACTACAAGCCTTAGAACAACTGGTACAAGAGCAGTTAAATGCTCAGCATATTGAAGACTCAACCAGTCTTGGAATTCTCCTGTATTTATTATTAAAAAGAAATCTGGTAAGTAGAGAATGGTAACAAATATAAGAGCAATTAACAAGGAGGTTCAGCCAATGAGCTCTCTACAATCTAGAATTCCTTTGCACTTCCTCCTTATGCAGATGATATTATTTCCTTCTTGGGTCTCTGAGGGAGTTGAAGATTAGATAGTTACAGTTATAGTTTTCCTTGTTAACAAATTAATATGCTGCCATAGAAGTAGAGAGCAGATGTAAATACTATACTCATGTGCAAAATTCTCAAGTAATAATAAAATAAATGCTTAAAAATAAATAAGAATAGATACAAATAATTTAAATAATTAGAACATTTTTGAATGAAAGAGTACTGATTTTGTTGTTGCTATTGTTCATATGAGTCTTGTCCTATAATGTCATTTAAATGAGCTTATAAAAATTATAATTTTATATTTGTATTTTGTGTGTGTATTTGTGTGTGTGTGTGTGTGTGTGTGTGTGTGTGTGTGTGTGTACCGAAGCAAATGATACATGGTCAGAAGAAAATTTTTGGAATTCTCTTCTCTCTTTTCACCATATAAGCCCTAACAATTGATGGAAAGTTTTCAGGCCATCTTGGCACCAAGTGTCTTTGCAATGATGAACTATCTCACCAGACTTTAATGAAGTTTTCTTACTCTCAAAGGGAATGAAAAGCAAAGAATCCTGGATCATCAAGAAGGAAGGCAGAACAGTGAGAAAAATGAGAGTGTGTGGTTGACTGCTTTTTTCTTCCTGTGTGTTTTATGAGTCATATTTCATGATCGAAATAGAAACTATAACCATATTATACTCATGGTAAACCTGAAGGAGCAGGGAGGCTTGTAAATGAAGGAAGGAGGTATAATTTTACAGCACAGAGCAATGGTGCTGTTTCAGACCTAAGAACATATGTCACAAGATTGTCATGAATTAATTGCATCCACCCACAAAGGAGTGTTTATGAATAGAATTAAAAATAAAGCTTATTTAAAAAGGTGTAAGTGTATAAATTTTAAAGACATTATAAGATAGTTCTGTTAGTAATATAAGTTAGGATAGAAAGTGAATCAGGTACATTTTGGATTTACCAAAATGGGTAGATAATGGAATTATTTTCTCTGAGTTTGTCAAATGCAAATGGACTAGACATTGCTTAGGTATTTATTGCTTGTATATATTGTATATAGTTATTGTACTTTTTGTATATAGTTTTTCTTATATTAGTTAACTTTTTTCTTTTTTTCTTTTTATTAGAGTAGAAAGGGGAAATGTGGTATTTTATTTGTGCTGAAATGTGATTTTATTTGTATGTTAATAAATAAAGTTGCCTGGGGATCAGAGCTAATAGCAAGCCATTTAGCAGAAGTCTGGCAGTGGTAGCACATACCCTTAATCCCAATCACATGCCAGGCAGATCTCCATGTGTTCAAGGATACAGCCAGCATGCAGACACATGCCTTTAATCTCAATACCAACCATAGAGACCTGGAGGTCTGTATAGACAGGCAGTGACGAGGAGGCCATGTGGTGGGTTTACAACCAATGAGAAGGCAGAACAGAAAGGCAATAAAAAGACAGACACACAGGAAGTAGGTCTCTTTCTCAGGGGAAGGACGGCAGCAACATGGGGTGGTAAGAAGGTGGTCTCAACTTTTGGCTACTGCTCTCTGATCTCTGGGCTTTTAACTCTGCATTTGGCTCTGTGTTTCTTATTTAATAAAACTGTTTAGAATTACATCTACACTTATTACTTTATTTGTAGGATTTATAGAGTGTAATGATGATGGTGAGATTACATTTTGGGGAAATACTGTCTTTAATGGAAATGTTAATTCCTGTGAATTAATGCATCTCTATATATAACTCTGTTGTAAAGCCCTGCTGGTCAGTGGTTGCAGTCTGTGAGAGCCTGGCAGCTTTCTCTAAGCATGACAACATGGTGGGCTCCCTCCTTCCTGCCCCTCTCCCAGCAAGGGCTTCCTGCTCTCTACATGCCCTTATTTGGAGGATATCCCTAAGCCTGGATGCCTGACTTATCTCTAGCGTGATTTTTGGCATAGTTTTCTGATGGAAGCTTTCTCCATGTTCCACTTATGGTAATAAAGACTTGTACTAGTAGCTTTGCTATACAACCCTACTGCCACATATGAAGTCTTATGATAGGAAAGTGCCTCTTAATGCAAATTAGAGTTTGTCCCCAAGCTCATCAATCCTAAATATTCCCTATATGCTAGAATAAATTTGAGCTGATTCATCGAAGTCATCTCCACAGCTATCCCTGCTTTGGCTCCCTCTGTCCTCATGGACCATTACACCAGCAATCCCAAGGAAGAAGCAGAGCCACATAACTCAATAACTATATTTTTTTTATTTTTTAGTGTGTGTGTGTGTGTGTGTGTGTGTGTGTACGCGCGCGCGTGCACATACATATGTGAAGCTAAGTAGATAACTTGCAGAAATCACTTGTCTCATGCTACCATATGGGTCCTGGGGATCCTCAGGCTTGGTAGCATGGGCTCACATATTTTTTTTTATTTATTTATTTGCTTCAGGACACAGGGCAAATGCCAGTCTCTGCTAACTCCATCTTTCTCATTACTAATACTCTGTGGTATTGTTAGTTATACTGTTATTATTCCAGGTGTAAGAGCTGCTGGGATTCTAGTTTGTAATCCTTTCTGCAAACCTCCCTCTGACTGCTTGTATCTGAGGGAGGTAATTATTTCATACAGAGGATGATGTTTTGCTAGTGATATTCTACCCAGTTGTCATTGAATTTTGTGGACATGTGTCAGCTTTGCAGGTAACTTTTCTCGTGGCATCTGTTTGTTTGTGTTATGTTCTCCTCACACCTTGACAGGGTTAGCTTTCACCTCCTCATGGATGCTCTACTTGTCTCTGGAACTTTGTTGTTGCTCTCTGTTGAGTAGTTCCTACTGGCTTATCTTCAAAATCACTGTTGTCTTTTGCACTGTGGAGTCTCCATGACAACATTTAAATTTCTATTCCTCTCAGCCTTATGGTGTGATCTGTTTACTTGCCATTCTGGAAGTGTTTATGCATTTGAAACTTTGGGAAGGAATTATAACTTTCCAACCATTTTTTGATAAACATAACATTGGTCAAATTCCATGGACTGATTTTGTTCATATCACAAGCTGTATTTCCCAGGCTCTGTGAGCCTTTTACATGAAAGTGAAATATTCTAAATTTTACCTTTGCTCATATTCATTTTTGAATTCCTTTAAATATTATAGTTTATGTTTCTATTTTGCGCCTAAGTTACTAAGAAATGGCTTGATCATTTCAGGTCTCAATTTGAACATTTCACTTCTTGAGTCACATTTAGGTGTTAGTGTCAAAGGTGCATTTGATCAGGTTAATTATTCCTTGCTTCTGAGTCAAGACTCTCCTTTTATTCTATCCATTAATATGAATCACAGGGATGGATTCCTAGAGAGATTAGGAGTTGTTTTGGGCTTCTTGTAAGTTATGAGGATGTAAACCTGTGGGTATTTTTTCACCTTGAATCAGTAAGCTCCACTCTGCTTCTCAGATTGGTCTGTACCAGTGGTTCTCCCCTGACTATCTGCTTACAGAGGATGCTGAAGGCCGGTGTCTAACTTTTAACATTCACTCTTTATTCTATGCTATCCTACCCTAGAAACCCCACATGCCTTGACCCCTAGACTCTGAGCTCCATCTCAGCTCTGAATGGCCTGGAAATTCTCATCAGTCAGTACTAAATTGTTCCAGTGAGAGAAGCTTCATTTTTCTAAAACCAGTCCTCTTTCTTAATATATCTGTTGTCTTAAATTTCTCTCTCTCTCTCTCTCTCTCTCTCTCTCTCTCACACACACACACACACACACACACAGACATATGCACACCATTTCATTCACATGCACACACACAAATGTACAAATGTACACAAATAAACAAACATTCATATTTTTTGTGTTTTAGAAAAGAATGTAAATTCTGATCTTAGTTACTCTATCTTGAAAAAAAAAGGTGACACTTTTAGTCTACATATTTGAACACCACAAAATCCCTGAGGTAGTATTATTGGCTTTGTTGTATAAATCTGAAAATATAAACAAGAGAGATATCATAGTAGGTGTGTTCATAGTCAGAAAGCTTAAAAAAGAGCATTACAATTTGTTCCATTTAATTCCCAATTTTGTACCTTTTGTATGGTTAGAGATTATGAAGACAAGCACACACACACACACACACACACACACACACACACACACACTCAGTGTGTGTTATATGAGTGTATATGTGGGGGAGGAATCCATTTATTCAAATATGTTGCTATGTGCATAAGACAGAATAGTGTCATGTGACTTCCCCTATCTGTCTCCATCTTGTTTTTTGAGACTGTCTTTCATTGTACCTGGAACTTGCCATTTTTGGTAGACTAAGTGACCAGAGTTCTAAGGATCCCCACTTCTCTACTTTGACCTATTTATCTAGTACCTATCTTTGACCTATTATCTAGTTACAATTGAGTATCACCAAACCTGGCTGTCACATGGGTGCTGATGTTCTGCATTCAGGGTCTCATGTTTGTGCCGAAAAACTTTCCTTACTGAACTGTCTTTTCTACCTTAGCCCTTACAGAGATATTGACAGAAAAGTAGGGGTTCTGTGGAAATGGCAGGGAACAGTTGCTTTTTACACTTCTGCCTCATATCCACAGTACATCACAATATCTACTATGTCAATACTTAAAGCTCTTCTCTGCACACAGTATACTGAACAAATGTCTGTCACTCACATTTGAAAAGTACACTAACTTGTTTGGTGTCCTGGTTATCTTTGCTTTTAGCACACTGCCTAACCAGGGTAGCAGTTATGTTTCCTTGTATGTAGTTTTCCTGGTCTTTGCATTAAGCTTAACACCTGGCACAAGACAACCAAACCTGTGGGGGTGGATCTTGATCAAAGTGAATTAATTCATCTTAGTCCTGACCTACAGAATAAACAGCATAAAAACCTTACAAGTCAAATCACACTGTGTATTCCAGAGCTGAAGAGTATACCCCTTAATTATGTGTTATCTTTCTAATTCTTTGATTAGTGTAAATAAATTAGAAGTGTAAATAAATGAAATTAGATTCTCATATTGAATGGACCAGGGTTCCAGTGGCCTTTTTTAAAAATATGGAAAATATATTAATTGATGTTGATTAATTAGGTCGATATTACTGCAAACAACAAACAATGGCTTGGAGAAACCCTTGTCAGGACCTACCAGAGGATCCAGAGTAACATGATTTTTGTGTTTGTGTTTTTTTTATACATGTGCTGATGCATGTGTGTGTGTGTTTTGGTATAAATACTAGTTTGCTCACATACATGTGGAAGCCAGAGGTCAAACCCAGGTGTTATTCCTCAATTAATATAGTGGTTTATAGTAATTGACAATTTTACAGGACCTAGAATCTCTTAGGAAAGGTGTCTCTGGGCATGCCTGTGCCTGTGCAAGATTATATGAGGCAGGCTTTTCCCAATATAATGGTGGCTATGGAAGCACACTTTTAAAAATCATGTTCATATGAGCTCTGGGCATGGTACTGAGGTTCTAATGTTTGTAAGTAGAGCACATCAGAGATCGAAACATAGCCCCCACCTTGTGCTCATGGTATTAAAAGGCATTGTAAAACAGAAGTTAGGATGGCAGTTGAGTTCTGTGTCAGGCTTGATACTCCTCTCATCACTATCTACTAACTAATGTTCGACAAATAACTTGACCTCCTGAAGTTCTTCTAGTTTAAATGACACACAGCACCACCATTTAGACTTGAAGTGATTAAAGTAAAATTTGGTAGAAGACAGCAGATGATTTTATCCAGACTCACATTTCCCTTTAGGCTAATCATATTTGGAATCACCTACTCAATAGAGGACTGAATATACCAGCCACACACACAGGTTAGTGTGTAAGGCAAGCTTATACTCCTATAATAGTACAGATGAGTGTGCTGATTCAGAAAAATACACAAACACAGGGCTTGGGAGTTTTTATTTTCTCCTATTTCTCAAGATTAATGATGGAAAAGTCATGTCTGAAGGGCAAATGGGATTAAATGTTTTGCAACTTCAGTTTGGGAATTGTTTCTGGTTTGAAATGCTATTGACATTAATTAACAAAGACAAATCACTACTATTGAGTCTGATGTGTAGCTGGATGAATTGTAGATATTACTCTTGGCTTGGAGACATGATGACTGAATTGCAATCCTGGTTCTGCTCATGTCAACCCATGTGGCTTGAGACAAGGTAATTTGCTGATATATGCACAATTACCTTCATAAAGAGAGTGTTGAATTAAAAGAGCACTAAGGTCTGGTTCAGCCTCAACGTTATGCTTTCCTTTCTTATTTGCATACTGTGACATATACTCCAAATTAAATTCACAAGTTGCAGATTGTGATGAATCTTTGCCCTCTATACGCACATGGAAGCTAAGCACACACACACACACACACACACACACACACACACACACATGTGTGTGTGATACATATATATATATGTATTATACACACACACACACACGTGTGTGTGTGTGTGTGTGTGTGTGTGTGTGTGTGTGTGTATTCACATGGGAACAAATTTCAGTGAGTCCTGTTTGTATCTCTTTGTGTTATTCAAGGGACAATGAATTTTCCTGGTTATTAAAAGTGTTTCATGACTCATGAAAGTAACATTTTGGAACTAATTCAGGTTCATAAATTTTAAGTGACCTAAACTCACATTTCTGGTAAAGATGTTTTTGATGTTTGATGAATCATAAGGATGAGATTGCTTAATAAATGAAATGATTATGGAATGATTATAGTGACTGGTATGATCAACACTCAATAATTCTCTGAAGGTAAGTTGTTCATGAAATAATAAAAGTGAGTCAATTTTTACTGTTTTAAAGAGCCAACAGTTCAAGAACCTAGCTAAGTCCACAATTTGGTCCAAAATGATTAGAGAATTTGGTTAGAGGTTTGGAAGACAATGTCGTCAGCTAGTTTTACCATTAAGCTACTGGTGTCTGCAATACCTGGTTTGTGGATGGGGAAGAAACCAGTACAAACTTTGGAGTCTGTTTAGAGAAATGGTAAGGTAGAGTTCAAGCAATAAGATGTGCATTGGGTCTTGAGGTTTACATTTTTCAAAGGGCAATGTCCTTTGAAACAAGAGGAAAATTGTTTTAGAACTGTTATGTGTAGAAGGATATGAGAGATCTATATGATCACAGGTTAAGGACTAGAGAACACAGAATTGTTAAACGTGCAGGAATTTTTTTTTTCTTCAAAGGAAGAAATTAACATCTGTTCAGCTGGAATGCTGGAGTGGATGTTGTTTGATAACCTGGTAATCTTTCACTAGTCCAAAGAGCCAGGTTTCACCAGAATCATGCAGAATATTGAGCATTATTTTTCAGTCAGTAGAACCCATCCTGATTACAAACCATTTCTCCCCAAGCCCTAATCCTCAGCATTGTTTCTAAGAAATAGAACCCATCCTTATACTAATTACAAACCTTTCCTAGACCTTTATCCTGAACTCTTTGTTTTCTGTCAGTACAACCTAATCTTGTGGAAAAGGCCACAGGTTGCTGTGGTAAAGAGATGTACTTTGTAAAGAAGTTTTGATGTAGTCCCACCTAAAGCTTTTGTGACAACTGTCATGAGAAAACTTTCATTCCAAAGCTTTACTGTTTTTAAATATGTAAAAAACAAATCACTTGGCATCATACTCTAGAAGTTTAAGCCAGCACCTGCTGACTACCTCAGGTCTAACCAAGTTTCCTTTTTTATTTCACCTGCCCTGTTTTTCTGCCAGCTGTGAAAATTTCAAGGACCCCCACAGAAGGGTTGTGGCCATGGGTTGGAATTTTCTATCCATGACAGTAACTACTGGGGAAGGGGTCAATGACAAAGAAATTCATGAAGCAAAAACAAAGGCCCCTTTTCTTCTAAGTACTTCCTTGCATTTCATGGCTTTCTCTTCAAGATTCAGGTAACTTATTACTATGATAAAATGAATTTAGTTTGACAATTAGCAGGGTTTCCTGAGTTACATTCTGAAGCCCTTCTTCTCAAAGATAAGCTACCTAAGAATTCACTAAGATGACAATAAAGACTCTTTGAGTAGCAATTTAACTTTCATGTATTGTAGGTGCTCTTGATGCTAGCTTATTAGGAGAAAGAGCTAAGAAAAAGTACATATGGATGGAAAACCAGAACAATGCTATCTGTTTTTAAAATGATCATAGTAGACTTTTGATGACAAAGCAGGTTGTTTGGTTTAACTAAATACAAAGTATCTCACATATCATATTGATATTTTCATTTCTATTATTTTATTTCTCACATTGTGATGAATTCTAGGGCCCTGAGCCCTGATGGAAGCCATCTTATAGTAAATCTTTGATGACTAGGACATAGAAACTTTCAAGAATCCTGTGTATTGATTAAAAGTTGGGGTAAGGGGTACAAGGAAAGCAGGGATTTGTGAACCTAACCCTATCTTTGGCCTAAAATGATAGTCATGTCAATATTTTTAATAATATTTTATGAATACTTTGGTAATTTCATAAAAAGCATTTTGATCATATTCATACAACCCAACTTCTCCCATATCTATTACCTCCACCCTCACTTCCCTACCTACCTAATTGTGTGCATTTTTCTTCTTTTTTTTTTTCTTTTCTGAGCTAGGCTAACTATATTTGTCAATTATTATCAGGAGTAGGGTCTGAACCTCTCTTTCTTCCAAAATCTCTCAAATGCAAATATCTCCTTAGTTAGTTGTGAAATGTTTATCCCTCACACTTCCATGCTGGAATGTTCTCAAACTTGAGCTTAAGTAGCTCTTGTGCATGCTGTCATAATTTCTGTGAAATCATATGAACAAATACCCCATCATGTCTGTAAGACACTGTTTTCTTGACATCATCCTCCACCTCTGGGTCTTGCAATCATTCTGCCCCTTTTTTCATGAAGGTCCCTGTACCTTAAAGGGTATGCTATGATATGCTCCTCTCATTGATGACTGAATTCTCCATCATCTCTTATTGTCTAGACATATACTAGTTGAGGGTCTCTGTTTAATTGTCATCTACAGCAAGAAGATACTCTAATGAGTAAAGTTTTATGGATACAGAAATAAGCCATCAGATATCATTTTAATACTAAATACTAAGCCCATTTAGCAGAATAATAGTATTAAATTCTTCTCTGGAGATGCTAAAATCCATAACCACAACTTCCTGGCCCTGTTAATAGTAACAGAAATAGGTTCCATCTATTGGAGCATAGCTTAGGTTTAATCATGAAGTGCTTGCCTACTTCCTTAACTTTTGTGACACTATTGAATCAGTGGACATATACTGTAGTGTGTATTGTTTACGGCTGAGTACGACTGATTATTCCTTTTCTCTTCTGGTAGTGTGGCTATCACTAAAATCAATGAAGGCTAGCTGGTACAAATGAAGTATCCCTGTGAGTACCAACTTGTTTTTCCATTTTTATGACTCTAGATGATAACCAAGATTCTTGATTATTTGGTTGTAATTCTTGGGGGTATATATAATCCCATTGATAAACAGTTCACAAAGAGGTAGGTCATTTCTGCTACAAAGTTTTTTTTTGTGCCAACAATCAAAGAAAATTCAGACTATGTAGTAAAATACTAGGTTAAGACCACAAGACAATATTATGATTGTATATGATTATATAATTACTAGTATAAAATAATTCATAGCAATATGTATTTGAAAATAATGACATTTTCACTACTAAATGAAACAAACATATTTAACATAATTTTTAAAGTTGTATTTTTTCTTTTTTTATTTTTTTTACAAAGAGCGTGTTTACCAAATTAATACTGTTTCTTTGAAGAGAGTCAATAATGACTTTACTTTTGATATACATGAAACACGTTCTATAATAATTTTAAATTAGCATATTTTAGGTAATAATTGCACTAAATTTGTAAATTTGACTTAAATGTGCTATTGCTGATAAAGTGTATGTTTAAATGACAGCATTAAAATGAAAATAGGTTTTGGACCATGGGCAGGAGAGATATCTCAGCAGTTAAGAGTACTTCTTGTTTTTCAAGGAACATAATTTTGTTCCCAGTACCCACATTAGATGGTTCACAAACCTTTCTAACTCAGCTCCAGGGGATCCAAATTCTCTTGTTCTTAAAAGGAACATACATGCTTGTCTATATTCGTACACACACAAATACGCATATATACTATTAAATAAGGAAAAAAATCACTTTTAAAATACCTTAGATTATGTTCTCTCAATTGTTGGTGTAAAAGTGTGTGTGTGTGTGTGTGTGTGTGTGTGTGTGTGTGGTGTTCTGCTACATCCCACTTCATTTTTTCCTCTTTTCCATTCACATAATTATTTTTCCTTAGGTTTTCCTACTACTTTAATAAATGATCTCATTCCTGGGTAAACTAAAGCATAAACACAACTCAAGACTGCATGATGAACAAGTCTAAAGAGACCTCTACCTTTGTTAATGTCTACAAAATGATACCATATCACCGTGCTCATTCTAGTATCTCTCTCCATTTTTCCAAGATGGCTCTAAGGGAAAATAGAGAAAAGAAGGAGCCAGAAGATCTTTTCTGAACTATTACATCAGTAACCAGATTCAGGGTGACTTTTCCTGAGGAAGAGGTCTACAGCAGCACCAATCTGCTCCACCTTGACACCTCGTTTCTCTCCTGGTAGCTTCACTCTCTGTCTTTCAAAGACAGTGTGTATTTCTCAACAGGGATTGGTGCACCACTGGAGCATGGCTCCACAGAACTTCATAGCATAACTTTCCTGGTCTTTTCTATTGAGTTGCTAGTTCTGGATACCTTACACACTTGTGCTCCTTCAACCTAATGGCAATTTGTAGACGCCAATGGTGAGGGGCAATCTCAGATCCACTTCAAATTCTGAAGGTGATAGTCAGTCCCACAGCTTCTAAAGTTCTCTCTGAAGGAATTCAAATCTGGGTACTGTGTTCTAGAACTAAAGACATGTTAATGCTCTCACATTTGCATGTTAAAGTTTAAAGCCTCCAAGCCTAAATTTGGAAAGTAAAATCATCCTCAGCACTCTTTGTGGATAGCAA
Source organism: Peromyscus aztecus (assembly GCA_902168405.1). Taxonomy (NCBI): domain Eukaryota; kingdom Metazoa; phylum Chordata; class Mammalia; order Rodentia; family Cricetidae; genus Peromyscus; species Peromyscus aztecus. Next base: position 19,141 of record CABHPQ010000829.1, on the reverse strand, counting down.
GATGGAAGGCTCTACTCCAGGACATCATTTCACATGCCCTAATGGGCAGGAGTTGAAGGCCTGAGTGAGGAGATAGATTTCAGGTAGCCTGAAACCAGTAGCTCTAGGTTGTCAAATCCACCCTATTATTTTTCTATTTGGTTACCCCCAAAAGAAGATCCTAAAACTTTGTATTATACTGACAAGTGATCTAGGAGGTGGAACTGGGGGAGGAGGAAAAGGAAAGAAAGGGAGAGTGCTACTATAAAACAGACAAACAAAGTTCAACTAAGTGGTCCATAAGTTTGTTTCCATCTAACAGTGTCTGCTGCACTGCTGTCTCACTGCAATGGACACACATGATAATTGTTGCAGAAACAAAATCGAGACACCAAATTGATTGCTTTATCACATGAAAACATGTGATAAATCATGTAGGATGCTTTTCACAACATTCCATCCTCCATCTGACTGACACTTTCCTAATGGTATTTCACTCAAGGGTAGCAATTCCACTTCACAAACAAGGGCATCCATGGAGGCGGAAAAGAGAGACAAGATGAGAAGGATCGGTGATGGCCAGAGAGTGAGAAGTACACTAATTTATCTGGGAATCAAAGAAAACAAGAATCACATCGAGTTGAAGTTGGGGGTGGCAGGGAGGTGCCATGTGTGCCTGCAATGTTTCTGTGTCGGCATCTAATTACATGTGTGCACACACTCTCGAAAGGGTAACAAAGAAACCATCAGCATGACTTGTCTGAATTGGCAGATTAGATTCTGAGAGAAACAGCCTTAGTCTCTTCTTCATAAATTTTTAAAATTTAATGTTGCACTTGAATATAAACTTACTTAGGAGCACCCCACCCTAAGCTCGTTCATCTTTTTATTTCTTCAAAGTGTCCTATTTTTAAAACTTTCTAATAATCTTATATATATGTAAAGATATTTTACTAAATGTCTACTACTTAAGTAATACAAATATGTGTAGTGGGTAGCCATTCCAGCTTTGGTCTGGAAGTTCCACCCCCATTGAGGCTTTGGTAACTGTCACGCCTACAAGGCGGGGCCAAGGGAGGGCCCCCAAGACCGGGGAGCAGGTTGTGCAGCGCTCTCTTGCTGGTAGAAGCGGGATACGAGAGGTGGCCGGAGGAGAGTTCTCCAGAGAACATCGCTGGACTATGCTGCGTCTTTCACAGAACCCTCAATCTACCTATCCCTTCATTTGTAAGTTACGCCTTTAAATAAATCTCCTTTTAACTACGTGGAGTGGCCTTAATATTTACACCAATAAATATGTTACTTAAATATTTTCTTTTTAAAAATAAATGATATATTTAATCATTAACTGACTTATATTCCTGTGATAAACATGTGTGACAGTTATTCATATTGAGCTATAGGCTTTATTTCACCAATGCTGCACAGTAGTCTATATATTGATTGCATCATACTGTATGCATTCATTCTTTTCTGATTGAGGTTTTTTTTAAATATTCTCAGACTTTCTTTTTGGCATTTAAATTATGGGAATACTATTTATTCCTAATTTTATATATGTTATTATTTTAAAGAATTAATATAAATCAAAACATGATATACTGAAGTTAAATGGACCTAAAAATCTATACAACTCAATGAACTTCCACACAGTTAGAATATGCCTATGGATCAGAAGATGTGGGGCATCACATTAAATGTTAAATTCTCAATACTGAATATGTTTTCTGCACTTATCCACCACTAAACCCAAAAGGTACATAACAGAATTAGAAATAGAAAAGCGATTAGCTTTATGTCTTCTTTCATATCTCATGTATATTACCTGTATTTAGGCCTTCTCCATTCCCTAATATTTGTCTTCTTATATTCTTTTCTTCATTTTGTGCTGTACCACATGTATTTTTTATGTAAGCAAATTAGAATATTCTTTGCATCTGAGTCTGAGTGAGAAAGTCTGTATGGTTTATGTGTAAAGAAGAAATACTTATGAGCTGGAGACATGGCTCAGTCATTAAAGGTAAGGCTCACAACCAAAAAAAAAATAACATGCTTCAAATAAGATGGATATATTCAGCTTTACTTCATGTTTCCAAATTGCTTTAGAAAGTGGTTGCATGAATTTGTATTCCTACAGCAGTGCATGCTGCTCTACCATCTTGTCATAATGGGTGTGTGTGGTAATCATTGCAGATACAATGGAGAGGCACCTGTTATCACTTTCTCAGATATTGACCTGATTACTTCTGAAGTTTGACGTCTTTTCAGATGTTTCTTGATTATTTGGCTTCTCTCTTTCTGAATTACTGGTATAAAACTACTGACAGCTTTTCAGTAATTGTTTTTCCTGATTCTTATAAGTTATTCATTTATTTTGGACAACAACCCCCTGTGAATCACGTGTATTTCAGACAGTCTCCCCCTGGCTGTTGTCTACAGGCATCATACATTAACAATGATGAGATCTATGCAGCTATACAATGTCACACAGCTTATTTCTCATTTCTGGCGTAATGTAAATGCTTCAGGTGGATATTAATTTTACCTAATAACTTTTAGAACTGATTGCTTTAACTTTATAATAAACTCACACAGAGTTGACAACCTTGGCTAATTTTGAACTGATACCTTTTCCTATGTGTGTTTTGCATTTATTAACCACTTTACTTTGCTCACACACTAAAATAAATCTATTCCAATTGTATGTGTTATATAACAACTTAATTATGTAAACCTGATTAGCATGTGTCTGAAAAAAATTATTATCTTCCAAAAAGTATCAGTTGTATGTTTTAGAAATAATAAAATATAACAAAATAAAATATGATAGCACTAGAATAAGATGGAGAATCATTGTGTGTGTGTGCATGTATATGTACATTTGTGTTGTGTGGATACATACACAGGTCAGAGATCAACCTTAGTGCTTAGGTACTCTTCTTCACTGTGTCCTTTGACACTAGTTCTCCCACTGGACTGCAACCTGTAGAATAAACTAAGATGACTGCCTAACTGCCCCAGGTATCTTCCTGTCTCTGTCTCAGCAATGCTGAGATTTCAAGCACAAGCAACCATATATGGCCTTTGATAAGGTTTTTGGTGATGGAACTGAAGTCTTCATTCTTAAAAGGCAAGTATCTTATTCATCATGAAAATTTTTCAGCCCTATTTGTATATATTTTTAATATAACAACTATTAGTTATTTTGCCTTCAAAACTACAAATTGCATAGGATTCATGAAGGAAACTTGCTTCCTCTATGTGGTATCAACTGGGAGGGCTTTTCCAAGGAATGGAGTTACCTTGAAGACAGTAAACGGATGTGAAAGAATGGCCAGCTGTTACTGGTTTCCAGTCATGAGCTTAGCCAGGGCTGTGGGCCTATGTTTTTCTCAATGAGATCCTTTCCTTGGGGTCTGTGGGTTTGTTCATGTCAAGTTTATAAGAAAAATTTGAATCCATTGCTGTAGGCATATGTTGCTATCTAAAATTAAATAAAATCATCCATAGCACAATCGTCACTATTTATGCATAAAAAATATGGGATGTAGGCAGGAAGAGGGCACATCAGGGGAAGATCCTGGATGTACAAGCTTAATAGCTTAAATTCCAGCCTCAGAATCCACATGAAAGCCTAGCTATGGTGGCATGCATTTGTAATCTCGACGCTCCTATGGTGAGGTAGGTGGCAGAGACAGGAGAATCACCTGAAAGTTCACAGGGCAGATAGCCTGGAGTACACTGGAATATAAAGTGTTACGGTGGAAATAAGAGAGCCCCTACCCCACCAAGGTGGAAGCTAGGACTGACTCCTGACACTTGTCCTCTGACATCCATGAGCACACCACGGCGTGCTTATGTCCAGACACGTGAGAGAAAGAAATAGAAAGGAAAGGGAGAGGGAAGGAGGGAGAGGGGGAAAGAAGGAGGAAGGGAGGGGTGGAACGATGGAAAGAAGTCATGAGGAATGGGGAAAGAAATTTGAAATTTTGATCAAGGAAATTTACTAAATGTTAATGTTGCTATGATAAACATAAATTCACTATCATTAATTTGCCATTAGTTAAAGGAAATCATTTAACAGGCATGTAGGTTTTATATATGCAATTTTAACCATTGAACTCTCTTATGTTTTTGTGTATCTGATAGTTTTGTGTGCAGACCTGGAGTATGACATGGATGAGTGATGCCTACACAACTCTGCCATCCCTTTGATATCTTTTAAATGCTCTGAGTCTCTAAGCCTACATGCCTATTTAATTATAGTGTGGACCTTCTATCTGTCTCCTGCATAAATAAGAACTCTATGTGCTGTGGTAATTAAAGGTACCTTCAAAGGGATTCTCTGAAAACACACTCTGCCTCCTTGCACTTTAGTTTAAAAGTGTGGCTTTTCAATCCAATGTTCACTCCTGAAAGTTTGTGGGAATTCAGTTAAATAGACTTCCGAGTGCTTTAGCTGGTCAACACTTATTGCTCCAAACCCAACATTCCTGGACTGCAAAATGACCAGGAATGTCACCAGCCTTGTAGTGTATTCTCCACAAAGGTGTTCTAATTGTATGTATTCACATTGTCTTATCACAAAATTGTGTCTTTTGCCTTTTTCTCCTTAGGTATGAAGCTCTTGGGGGCATGATAGGGCTGTTGCTCTTATATACTCAGCAGCTGTGGTTCCCTACCCAAGACCTGCATGAGATAAAGCCAGTCAACACTTCCGCATGAAGGGAGCAGGCTTGCACAAGATTCCATCCCTATCTGAGGAGCTGTTGACAATGAGTGGCTTTTGGGGGAGAAAGTCAGTATTGATTAATAGTTGGTTCCTGGTTAGTCAACCATGAACCTGTTCCAGTGGATTGTCCCACACCCTAAGGGCCCCAGCACAAATTTGACTTTGTAGGTTATTTTTTTAAAGAAGAAAGAAAAGGAAATTGGAAAACTTTGAAGGGATGGAATGTAGGAGTTGCATCTGGGGGAATTATTCAGAGGAGTGTGGGGAGAATATGATCAAAATACTTTGTGTGAAATTCTCAAGAAGTTAATAAATTATTATAATTTTTGAAAGTTGCCACTATCATTCTTAACTCAGAGAGAGAAGCAGTGCAGGAATACTGCCCTATAATTAAGATCATTATTTTGTTTTTGTAATAGAAGTGGAAATATCATAAGATGGACTCAGCTTTACAAAGAAGAAAATACCAAGATTTTTTGAGAAAAAATTAAAATGATTCTGAAACAAATGTAGACACCACAGACCCAAGGTTCTAGCTATCATATTATCTACATATCATTTATCTACCTATGTAACTTCACATTCTATATCCTTAACTTTATCTTTAATGTAAGATGGCCCAATAATCAAAACCAAAGCAAAGTGTATGGAATTTGTCTGTTTCTTTTTTTCGTGCCTATTCTTGGATAAATATTATTGTTGATATTCTTTATATTATTTCTGTGGCAGAACGACCCTTCTAATTTAAGTACCCATCACTGGAAATATAAAACTTCAATTCCATATGTTTTGTTATTTCATGTTTATATCTTATGAAAATGTCAGAAAAACAACATCATTCAGCTCAACTCATCATTAACTATGAAAGTGAAGTCTATGATCAGAAAGTTTTGGGGGATATTGCAGTATTATTTAATTTGTTTTGATTACTTGTTAATAATAACAATTTATTATGCTAGTCATGGCAGTAATTTAACATTATATTTTTATTTTAGGTGCATTAGTGTTTTGCCATTAGTATCTGGTCTCCTAAAATCAGAATTACAGACAGCTGTGAGCTTCTATGTGGGTTCTGGGAACTGAACCTGGGTCGTCTGGAAGAGCAGTCAGTGGTCTTAACCATTGAGCCATCTCTCCAGTCCCTCATGGCTATAATTTGACCAAGAGTTTTCATTTACATGGAATTTGAAGTATCAAGTTGTATTTTAATTTTATATATTTATCTGTTGACATGGATTTGGAGGTATGTGTGTGCACACAAGCATGTATGTGCCACCATGCTTGTATGGAGGTCAAAGAATTATGATGGGAAATACTTTCTCTCTTTCTACCATTTGGGTACTAGGGATTGGACTGAGGTCATCAAACTTGGCAGCAAGTACCTTTATCCACTAACCTGTCTCATTTACCCTATATTTTAAACATTACTACTTATCCCTCATTATTTTCAACTAGAAACACTTGCTTGAGAGACTTATAACCAAAGTAGAAACAAACACCTGATAGTTAAACATAATTTAAACTCCTCTAATTGAACAAACAGTGGCTAATGCTTAGCTTAATAAGCAAACATAAGTTTAATATATCAAATTTCCAGTTTTCTGCTTTGGATTGATAATTATATTTTAAACATTTTTTTCTCAAAGATTATCTTTGAGAAATGCTTATCTCAATGTGAATAATTTCACAGTATATAAATTAATTCTTGATATATTTTTCTCTTTCATTGTAGTCATTTGTTAGTTTGGAATGCCAAAGTGACAAATAACAACCATGGTGACAAAAAGCAATGTAAGTTGAATTAATTCTCAGTTCTGAAGATCAGCAGTTTTCACATGAGCTGTCTGCAAGATGTTTTTTTTTTTTTTTTTTTTTTTCCTCTTGAGACTCAGAAAAGAAATAACTTACAGCTGTTGGGCTTCTCATGTTGGTAACAATCTTTTCCATGCTTCCACTGGTGGAGGCATTGCTCCTGTCTGGGTCCACCAATGCACTGTCTCTGCTTATCTTCTTTCATAACCAACAAGGCCACCTCCTTGTACTTGTGGCCTATCCTCAGCTGGATGTTCACTTCCTGATGCTTTTTTAATCACCTCTGTGAAAATCCAGTTTCAAAATAAGTTCATATTCTGATTTTCCCAGCAGGCATGAACCATGCATAAATGTGTGTGAAAGACTGGTGAACATGTTAACTGCAGTAAGCTTGATCCACCCTTCCCTTAGACTCACACTTTCTCACAGACAAAATGCATCCACCGCACTCTTACATCTTATTCCATGGCAGTATCAACTCTAAATCCAAAGATTTCTTCAATATTAACCAAATAGAGAAATCTCAACTTGAAACATCTAAATCAAATATAGTTGTAACTCAGAAGAGGGCTCATCTTACAAATATTTTTTTTCTCTAATTGTGGACCTGAGAAATTAGAGAGGAAAAACGTTTTGATGCTAAAATGTCAATGGTTGCTCTATCTAATCTAAATACCTTCCAAGCTATGTGGACAATTCTGAAGAGATAAAAGGATCACCATTTCCAAGCAAGTTGGAGGAGAAGAATGATAAACTCCATCAGAAATAAAGACTTGAACATAATCATTGTGCCTTACTGCCCTATCTTCATGGATCAGCTTATCAGGTAAACCTCATTTCTTGCCTCTGTCTCCACCTCTGCATTCATGGTCCTGTTTTCAGAGCATTATTCCTTCACTCTCAAATAAGTCTTCACTCTCAAAACATTTCCTGCTTGTTGAATTTTTGTATCCTAATTCCAGGTGATGGGTACAAACACAATGTTCATTTGGTAGAGACTATTGTTTTCCATGTAAACAACCTTGTCATATGACATGGCTCACTTTTTAAATCAGCCATGAAGTACACTCCTATTCTGCCCCTGTTATTGCAACATTAGACCCCACAAATGTTCTCCTGTGGGAACTGTTGTTGGCTGCTGATCTTTACTGTGTGAGCAGAGTGGGCTGAGTTGGAAACAAGAAAAGGATGTGGCTGTGGCCACAGCAAGGGAGTCAGTGGTCATGGCAGCAATAAAACTATGATTTCTGAAGAGCTCAAGAAAACCAGCAGCACAGAAAGTAAAGGATATGAAGAACTGAAGTTGAGGGACTGAGGGCTCTGCTCACAGATATACTTCTAGGAAGTTCCCAAAGATGAGGATGAGAGTCATGAAATTTAAGGCTTAAGAGCTGTCAAATTACTTTCAAGCCTAAAGTTTTCATCATTTGAGACCTGAGAATGGTTACACCAGGTTCTATTAGAAGCCATGGGTTTCAATACCCAAGGGCTGTTGTTACTAGTAGTTACTGCTGAGAACTGAGGGTTACATTGTCTTCCAAGTGCTATTACCTAGCAATCAAAGCTGAGAGCATTAAGCCTCCTCCCTAAGCACTGTGAAGCATGGGTCTTCAACTTCTACAGCAATGGTTCTCAATCTTCCTAATGTTTTGGTCCTTTAATACAATCTGTCATGTTGTTGTGGTCCCCAACCATAAGATTATTTTTATTACTACTTTTTATTATTTTTATTACTACTTCATAAATGTAATTTGGTAGTGTTATAAACCATAATGTAAATATCTCTGTTTTCCAGAGGTCTTTGGGGATTGCAACCCACAAGTTGAGCACCACTTTTCTAGAATCTGTAACTATAAGATCTAAGTATAGAGTGTATGCTTATTTTTGTCTAAAACAACAAAGAAAAGTAGTTTAAATCATATTCCAATGAACTCTTCTGAAAAGTGGTTAGAATAATAGGGAAAGTCCTAAATTGAATTCATAGAAACCATTTCTGACTATATTGTGGAACAGTGTGAATGTCCAGAAAGTCACTACATAAACACTGTCTCCAGAAACCTATGGCCTGTCTGGCCTATGAAGACCTCCTTGGGGATGGCATTAACTTACAAGGGCCTCATCTTTTCTGTACTGCCCACTGTTGTTCTTTGGGTCTTTGTGAGGCACCAAGATGCTCTCATTGTCAAAGCCAATAACCAAATTCTTGGTTACAACCTCCTCATCACTCCCACCTCCTGTCTTTTGGTTCCTTGCTCTCAATTACCCGTTCTGACACAGTTCCTCCAAGACAGCAGATTTAGAACTCTATCTATGGTGATTCTTTCCACTACCTTGGCCAAAGCTTGTACTAGAGTTTTGACCTTCAAGGCAATGCTCCTGGAAGAATGATTATGTGATGAATGATGTCAATGATATTAATGCTATCTTGTGTATCTTGTTCCAGTTTGTTCTCTATGGAAAATGGTTGGGAAACTATCCTCTTATTGACCAAATGTGCACATTGATCATGGCTACATCATAATTGTGTACATCAGGGGCTCAGTTATTGCCTTCCACTGCATCCTTGGATACCCCTGGTCCCAGGCACTTGAAAGCCTCATCATAGCCTTCATGTCTAGGAATCTGTCTGACACATTTAATTGAGCCAAGATCCTGAAATATAGAACACTGATGTTCATCAGTGTCTTGGTCACTCTCTTCCCTGTCTTCAAATAGCACAAAGGGAAATGTCATAGTGGCTTTGGAAGCACTCTTATTCTTGTTTTCTAGTGCAGCAACTATATACTTGCCTCTAAGCACTACATAATTCTGATAAGCCATATGGGAGCCACTTTACTACATCAGGAATGAAATACATTCTTAGAAAAAAATCTTAAAATTAAGATATCAGTGTGTTTCTAAAATGGATACTCATTGGATTTAGCATCCATCCTAACCATATATGGTATCATCTTTAAACATAATTTCATTACATTTGTAGAAGTCTGCCACCCAAATAAAATGACATTCTAAAGTTCTAGGAGGTCATGGGGAATTGTTTTGTGTGATGCCATGCAACAGACTACACTTCATGAAGTGAAGTGGTAATTCTATGAAATTAGTTTTTATAATAGAATATTATATTATAATTCACTCTTGAAAGAAGAATCATGTTCTAGATTTTAATTAATTTATTTAATGTTTACAATTAAGAGGAAATTTAAAAGCTTCCTCTGAGGTTTGTTCGAAATGATATTTCATATCCTTAAAACTGATTTACCATAAGAGGTCCCCAGACTTTGGTAAAACTCCAGACCTTAGCACAACTGATGCCATGATGAAAGGACCATTCAGGCCCTGGAACCCAGCATGTAGGTAGCAACACCTGCCAAAATGAAAACAAATACCTAAGCCATCCTTGAAAGTCCCTTAAATGTACTAACCTTGCATTTTGACTTTCATAGTTCAACTTCTGGCTAACTGTTCTGGCTAACTGTTCTTGATTATTAAGGTGTGCTAACCCAGGATGATTTTTGTGCTTAAAAATCCAATCCTGAGTAAGTCTTGGGACTTCACTTGGGTCCTGAACACCCAGTGTAGTTTCTGGCTGGCTAAGAAATGAATTTCTATTGACTTGAATATGGTTACAAGTAGTCACATGCGATTTGACTGTTTGACCAGTCTTTGAAAGGTTTCAAGGCAAGTAAAGATCTATAGAAAATATTCATCAGATAAAACCTGAGATGTGAGTGGCGGTATCAGAAATATCTGACCTAAGGATGCATCACAGTGTCTGCACACCATTCAAAGGCATAAAAATGGTCAGCACTGATTATCAGCTTGACAGGATCTAAAGTCATTTAGCTGATAAGCCTTTGGTCATGACCAGAGGAAGTTTCTAGATTGGGTTAACTAGATGGGGAAGGCCAACCTTAAATGTGAATGGTACCTACCATTGCTTGGTTGGTGTCCTGAACTGAATAAGACGGAGAAAGAAAGCTAAGATGAGTAAACGTTCATTTTTCTGCTTAAATACTGTAAAGTCATGTGAACATCTGTCCCAAGCTTCTTTCTCATGATGAACTGAATCCTTAGACTGTTAACCAAAGTAAATCCTGCCTCCCTTAAGCTACTTTTTGTCTGGCCTTTTGTTGTAACCACAAGCAATTAATACAGAAAATCAAGCACTAAATATGTGATTTGTAGGATTTTGAAATGTTTCGAGGAGAAATATGGAAGAGTTTGGTGCTGTGGACTAGAGGACTTCTAGGATTCAAGGAACAGAATGCCATCCCTGGGGTCCTTGAGAAAACCAGAAAGCTAAGACAAACATGGATGTCTCTGATTTAAGAAACCACAATTTTTATATGCTTTGTATGTTCTATATAAATATGCAAATGCTCTCATTCTATTGGATCATTTTATTTTAATTCTTTTTTAAAATTTATGATCAACAGAAAAGTACAGAAAGGATTAGTTTGAACATATTCCCTGATAAGACAGAATAGAACATTGACTTTTTGCCTTAAAAAATGATAAAGATAACAGATAACATATCCCACTCAGTAGTATGGAATTTCACCAAAGGTCAAATGTATGAGTGGTTTCTCTAGGCATGCATCAATTAACATGGGAATGTCAGGGAATGTCAGAGTGAGTCTGGAGGCCTTGTTAATCTAGTCTCAGATCCACTAAAGTTGAACTGCTAATCTGAGCTCACTATCTGAGTACATTTACTGGTTCATGCCAACCCTGTGAACTGTACATTTTAACTTCTAGAAGAAGATGAGCAAGCATCTGTAATTGCTATTAAAAGTATCCCTCACATTTTCTTAGACTTCTCAGCTACTCTCTATAAAATAATGTGACTTCTGTTATTCTCACTAAAATTCTGGGCAAACAATAAGTAACTAATATCCATTTCCTCATAATTTAAAGCATAAAAATACAGCCACCATTGTGTAAAAGGTGGGAACATGTTTTTAATGCTGCTTGAATATGGTGTCTCCTTGATTTCATTCATTTTGAAACAGGATCTTACTCTGTATCAGACCTGGCTGGCCTCTAACTTGTGGTAATCTCCTGCCTGTGTACTGAGACTACAAGTGTGAGGCAACTCACCCAAGTCTGGTTGTGAGATGAAGTAACCCAAAGAATTTTTTTTTTGTTTCTAATTGATTTCATATTACTATTGTTATCTATACCAATGAACTGCATAGATACATTTAATCAAATGCTATCTTATTGGACAATGAAGGAGCAGTACATTTTCGTGAACTACATGTTCTGTTGACAGTACTGCTGAGGAGTTTAATGTACATTGTCCCGTGAGTGTGCACATGTGTGTGTATGTGTGTGCATTTGTGTGTATGTGCAATGTCTGTGTTTATGTACGTGAGTGCTTGTGTGTGAATGAGTATGTGCACACATGTATGTGCATGTGTATATATGTTCATGTACGTGTGTCTGTCTATGTGTGTTCATAGATAGACATTCACTAGTCTGTGGATTGTCATGCTTCCTAGTCTGATAAAATGCTAACAGATAGCCAAGGATCAACTCCTACTAAGAATTACCCTCCCTTCCCATTGATGTTGTGGTCTGAATGTGAAATATTCCACATCAGTTCATGTGTTTGAACATTTGCTTCAGAATTTGTGGCAATGTTTAAGAAGGATGAAAGTCACCAGGTTATTGAAGTTTTATAGCCTGGCCCAACTCCCTGCTTACACCCTATTTCTGGAGTTACTGTTACCAGCCAGCCTCTGCTCCTTCCACCATGCCTTTGCCTTTGTGATGCTGTATATTCCCAAACATGATGGGCTCTATCTCCCTAGAGCTGTGAAAAAGAACAAAATCTTTCTCCTTTAAGTTGCTCTTGTCAGGGTATTTTAACATAGCAACAAGACAGTAACTAAGACAGCTTGAAACAATAGAATTGCATTACTGAATTGAAGGTTTTACCCCTAAAATCTACATGAATGATCAATGAAGCCTCCTGTAACTTACCACATAAAACAAAAGCTTTAGTTGAGTGGAAACATTGATCATGAAGCAAAAAATGAGAATAGCCTTCACTGTTACTGTATTTACACACACACACACACACACACACACACACACACACACACACACACACACACTGGAAATACTGCTCAGAGTGATGGATGGGAGTTGTTATCATCTACTCTCTGTATCACTTCAGTTAACTTTCCTAGGGCCAAGATTACATGCAGAGCACAAGAAGAAGAAAGGTCCTGCATGTACTCATGTGGGCGCGCATGCACACACACACACACACACACACACACACACACACACACACATACACACACACACACGTCACTGAATGTACACAAACAGACATGTGATTTTATTTTTGTCTAATTTCAGAATTTAAGGAATTATTATTACAAAAGATCCAAACTTAATTTTATCTATGTGTTTGCATGACAAGTTTTTTGTACTCATGTATGGAAGATCTTCGAGGAGTTTGAGGAGTTGGGAGAGAGGAAACCATAAACAGAATATATTGAATGAAAACAATCTATTTTCAATAAAAGAAAAATGGAGAGAAATAAAAATAAACAACAACAAAAATATATTGGTATCTCTTATGAGTAGGACAAAAGTTTTATTTTGAATTTTTAGGTTGAAACTTTGAATTTTAGAAGCAATGAAAGTATGCTAGGAAATGGCAAGATATTAGCAAAGGAAGACACTACTGTGAAACACTGGATATTGAATATTCCAATATCTGCAATAATATTCACAAAGGTCTATGTGATTCTGTAATAGTTTTAATTGTCAATTTGATACAATATAAAAATCACTTGGAAAGTGAGTCTCACTGAAGGATTGTCTAGATCAAGCTGTCTGTGGGCATGTCAGTGGAAAACTACTTGGAATATGTTTATCGAATGTGAAGACACAGCCTGAAAGCAGGAGGCGCAGATCCCTCAGGCTGAGTCTTCGACAGTAGAAGACTAGAGAGAGCCAGCTGAGCTTGCATTATTCATGTCTCTCAGTTCTTGACTGTGTATGTGAGGATCTGTCTCAAGTTCTACCGCCTTCATTTCCCTACAACGGTGAGCTGTGGCCTGGAGCTGTGAGGTGAAATAAAAAATCTTAATCTCCTAAATTGTTTGGTTGTGGTGGTGGTGGTTGTTGCAGTGTTTACTGAAGTCACGGAAATGAGACCAGAGTACTTTCTTTCCTCTTCCTTCACATCAAGTGTGCTGGTCTAAATAGAGTCTGAATAGAGGTAGGTCACTCACAGTGTGAGCTTTTCTGAAGGAAAAGCAGCTATGCTAGGCAAAGTCCTGGAATTACATTCTGGTCTTAACTCTACAGGCTTGGACTTTTTAAACTTAGTTTTTCATTATAAATAATTTGATAATAACACACTCTTCCTAATATCTGAGTGTTAAGTAACATTATAGATTATAATCAAAATACAATCTGCATTTACACTCACCAGGCGCACACCAGACATTCAGTTGACTATTATTATGAATGCTGAAACTCATTTAGTTTTCTCAATAGTTCATGTAAGAAGTTTTATCATATTATGGAAGAGAACTCAGTTTCCTTGGGCTTAGATACTTACTCAAGGTAATATGACACTTAAGTAACTTATGGAGTAGGTTAGGACTCAGTGGGTGTTCTCTGTTTTCATATTCTGTAATGTCATTGGATTACATATGTGTGCAAGGATCCTTGAAAACAATTCAGCATGTGAAAATTACCACTAATCTGATTCCTATAAATTTGAAATGGTATATTTGGGGATCTTTTGATCCACCTTTAGTTTAGAAGTACAACTCTTACTGTTCCTTCCTTTTCCATTCTTTTCCTTTCACTTCATATGTTTCCCTTTCTTTAAAAAAGGCAAATATGCGCATATACACCACACACACACAAACACACAAAATGCAGGGGCTCAGGGGAAGGAGCTGGAGAGGTGACTCAGCCTTTAAGAGCACTAGCTATTCCTCCAGAGGGGCTGAATTAGATTTCCAGTCTCCACGTGGCATCTCACCACTGTCTATAAGTTCAGTACCCTCTTCTGGTCTCCACAGGCATTGAACACACATGATACATGGACAGGTAAAACATTAATACACAGAAAGTAAAAATAAAATATAGATTTAGAGATTCTGGGTGCGTTTGCATGTGTGGGGTGTGTGTGTGTGTGTGTGTGTGTGTGTGTGTGTGTGTGTGTGTGTGAGGCTTGCTCCTTTTGAGCTGTCCATCTTTACGTATTTTTAGGTGATTTCATACTTCTATGTTCTCCTCCAGGAAGACAGCATTGAGGTGATTTGTAGATTTTTGTTAATGACGTTACCACTTTTAATTGTGTGCTACTATTTTAAATTGTTAGACTTTTCAAAGTTTCTGTAACATTTTTATCTGAGGGAGTGAAATTTTTTGTATGTAGGTCCAGAATAGCTTATGTTGTTTGACTGCATTGGTGACTGTTTATTGTTTGATTTCTGACTTCTATCTTTTTATACCCTCTGACCCAGATTGTCCTCAGTTGTCTGTTCAGATTCATTCAGCTCATTTAACAATAAGCTTATATTGGTTTCTCCGCAAGATATCTCATTATTCTTTTTTTTTTTTAAGGAGCAGCAGAAGAAAGAAAAATATAGAGGAAGAAGAGAAAGAGAAGAAAGGAAAAGGGAGTGGGGGGATTTTGAAGACAAAAAAGGAAGACAGGGAGGAGAAGAGGGCGGTGAGGAAGAAAGAACCCTGTACATAGACTAGGAGACAGCACTGCCATTTCCCTCTATTCCATAAGTAAGAACAGTGATGTTTGGGGGTGTCCAGAAACTTGTCTAAAAATGTTCTGGTTAATGAGTTCTAGAACGGGAATCCAAGTCAATATATCTCTAACATCAAAGCATATATGTTCAACTAGTATGAGACTTCCATGTCCACAAGGTCATTAGCAATTGCTCTGTCAGTGTTAGAAATGAAAACGTAAGGTTTTTAAAGATGCAAAATCAGACCCCATTCTGAAGTTCTGTGTAGAAATTATTTGGCAGCCAATTGACTTTTGAATTCTGGATTTCTTGACAAATTTGAACATATACATGTGCTTTTAAATATGTCAGACATGTCAGTGATTACTTTCTTGAGCTCCTCTTCATCCAGTGTCTTAAAATTATTTAACTCCTAAACATTTTGCCCAAGGGAATAAAGTACTCTGGCAAAGTATGTGATATAGTAATTGAATAGTTTGCATATTTTCTCTCTCATGGCAATTTTTGACATGTATTTTGTAAGTACAAATTAAATCCATGCTTAAAATAAAGTTGATCTTAGGAGATTAAGGTTGCAGGAGAATGGTATGCTGATCCTGGGAGCCAGTTTGCTGTTTCCACCTTGTTTACCTAGGTCAGAGAACAAGGCTTGTGCCTGCAGTGACAATGTACAATATGAATTGTTTGACTTTACATCCTGTGTTACTTCGATTGATTTTGACACAGGAACTTATGCATCTCTTCTTGACCTCAAACTTGCTATGTACGGGGAGGTGGGGAGGAAAGCCTAGAACTTCTGATCCTCCTTTCTTCACATTCCAATTGTTAGACTCTACAACCACTTCCATTTTCATAGGACTCAAGGCTGAACTCAGAGCCTTGTGCATGCTAAGCAAGCACTCTACTAACTGAGCTACAATTTCCCTTCATTAGAGTTACCATATTGTCAATAAAATGTTTGGTATATTTTAGTAGCTTCACCAAGTTGTGTTGCA